>VXAY01006932.1:250370-275745 GCA_013399855.1 Oxyruncus cristatus | reverse complement strand
TTTTTTTTTTTTTTAACCTCCTGCTGGATACCTAAAATGTTGCTCAGCTGGGTAACTGTTCTACACCTGTCAAAACCTTTTTTAGGGAAAAGTCTATGAACCTCACCTCTCTTCCTGTTTCACAAGTTTTTGGATAATATTTCAGATATTCAACACAGGCAAAAGCTTATTTATGCAAGTCTTCCGCACAGCTGAATCCTCATTTTAAACTGAATGGGTCTAGGAAGTGTGACTACCTTAGGAAAACTGGTCATGAATTCACTAGTAATCCTGAAACAGAAACTAAATAAAATCTGTTAAATCCAAGAGCCGATGAAACGTGTTTCTGGACAAATGGATATTTCATATAGATTATCATAACTTCACAGTGTTTTGGGAAGTCTGACAAGACTACCACAAGATGGACTATCAATCAAGAGTACTTGTTCACTATCTCTACCAGCATGCAGACAGGTTTTTATAAACTTACTGGCAAAAAAGGTCATTCAAACTGCTAAGCTTCCACCTGGACATCATAGCATATTGTGGCTATGATCTTTATCCTGAATGGACTATGTCATTTAGTGCTATAGATGACATCTGATAAGGGATGTATATGCTGTTAAATTTCCCTAACTCAGAGTAGGTAGTCAGTCAGGGTAATTGCTCTGTACCTCTCCAGGTTCTAGGTAGTTGGCATTGAGCATCAACATTTTTTTTTCATTGTCAGAAGCAGATGGAAGGAGTACAAACAATAATAAAGACTTTCAGTGGTCACCACTGAGGTAACCAGTCTGCTGCACTCATGATTTAATATATCTTCAAAAACTTTCAGCCGTGTTTTCCTTCCTAAAAGAACAATGTGCACACAGCTATTGAACAATAATCAGTTTACCGATTAGTTTGAACAATAATAATCAGTTTGCCATTTCATTATTGCTTTAAGACATGCCTACATTTACACCCTCTTCAGCTCTCCATCATTACTTCCTCGTCTTCATCATTACTTCCTCAGGGAAGAACCATGCAGCTATCTGGGGAAGGGAGGGAAGACACTTCCAGTGAGGGAACTTTTGACAGGGGCACAAAAAGCACTTCCCGAGTAGACTCTGCATTGACATTTTTCCATCACTAATGAAAATTTCTACTCTGTTCAACTGAATTGATCAGTAAATTATGTCAAATCACACTATTTGCAGAGATAAAATGTACTAATAGCTTTAACAGCCTTGTTGAAATTACATAGTGTTTGTTTTTATAGGGTAAAGCTATTAATCTAATATATAACCAATTCAATTTACATGAAACACGCTACCATTTGGTAAAGCAAGGGTTTGGCTTATGAAGAGTTGGATGACAGCTGCACAGGAAATATTTCTTACCTTTTCACCTTACTAAATATGAGAAAAATACAGGGATCAGAATTCAGACCTTATAGAACACTTTTTCAAAGGATTTTGTTCATGACAACTTAGGAGTGAGTTGTTAGACACTCTGAAGATCACTTTCTGGGGACAAAATGAATGCAAAAAATGGCATAAGTAAACCCCTGTATACCTGTTTCCAGGGGAATATATTTCTCATTCTTCTCATTCTTTCTTTCTGCACTTCAGGTGAATTATAGAGAATGCCAAACTACTGATATGAAGCCTCAGAAGATTTGTCCTGAAGAATCACAAAGAAAATGGAGGCATGGTGAGCTGCATGGAGACATCATTTGTATAAACATCTGTAGAAAATATGTAACAATAGAGATGCTGACAGAACTCAGGACATGTAAACAGCAAAGAGTAAATAGGTTCAGTAATATTAATTTTATTTTTTCTACCTGCAAAATTGTTTTCAGAGCTGGCTATGGTTTCAGATGAATTTCACATAAATGAATATCAAAGGACAATCATAGAGAAAAGCACCATGGAGAGGTGCCCAGTAGTATTTTGCATAGTTCAGCACAAACAGATATTGATGAAGGACAAAGGGACATCTGGTGGCTTTATAGATATATACATTAATCTTAATACTCTGCATTGCTGTCAAAGAAGATCTAAGCTACACAGAACTCTGTCTATCCAGACTCAACTGTCACTTTCTACTTGAATAAAATATGCAAAGATTCATATCACTGATCACATAAAAATCAGATACTGAGCAAATTATTTTTAAATCAAATTGCATGTCTGTATATCCTGAACAAAACAAGCAGTCACAGCTGCCTTATCCAAAGCACGTGAAGGATTTAGTTGTGCTAGTGCTTTACCCTCATCCCTCTATATGGACTAGAGCAGTAAGTTTTTTTCACTGAAATTTCTTGAATGTAATCTGTTAAAACATGTAATTAAATGTATATAAAATACATTTAAATGTATTAAGATGTAATTAAAGCACATTTTAATTACATATTATATTGAGTTTAATAAGGTTAGCAGGGCAGTTATAAGATATATACATTTCCTTCACTCAAATTCAGAAAACAAAAAAAGGAAATTGTTGTTAGCTGTTGAGTTCTTTCATGTTTTAAAGTATGGTTTCTTCTTTACTCTAGGTGTCATGTAAGCAGCTGAAAAGTTATTTTTTGCAGTTGGTTAAAAGCACCGCTATTTCGTTCATTGATTCTTATGTCTCCATTTTATTGAGTACAAAAAACCCCACTGCTTATATGAGGAATAGCAATTTTTTTTTCCTTTCTGGTAAAACTGCATTCATTTTTGTTCCCAGATAGCTTCAAAATGTAGCAATACTTTGCAAGCAGTAATTTGCCTATTTCAGCATTGCAGCATACTTTCTATGTAGAAACATAACATGCTTAGAGATTGAAAATTTCTAACCACTGATATTGGTGAAAAGCAGCACAAAATGAATCCTTCTGTCTTCTCCCTCTTGTAATGAACAGCAACGAGGAACTGCAGTTGAATGCAACAGTCAAGCGATGATCTCAGCTATTAATACTCATAAGCAGTGATTACACAATGTTAAGTGTTGTCATTACAAAATGATTTTGTGCTGTTAGGTCTCAGAATATGCTGCAGAAAATATTTAGAAAGTCAAATGAATAAGACCATACAAGAGTCTGACTTCTTTATTTCTTTTCAGCTACTTAGCACACCAAAATAATTGCTCTCATATAAAATTTTAAATATGAATTTTAGAGGAAGATAATGAATAAGAGCACTAAGCAATAGGAAAAATCTGCTAAAATAATCTCACATTATTATTGCGATAGCTATATGAGCACTATTAATTGACTCCCTTGAACAATAAGATGTAAATGACATTCACATTTTAATTTATCTAAATTATTAATTAAACACTCCCTGTATGGTTTTAAAATCCATTTCCTACTTTTCAAGTTTCTCTTCATCTGAGTAAATCCCAGTTTTGACTTTCCTTGATCCTCATTATCTCTTCCTCAAACCCTTTAACAAGTGCACTTTTTCAGAACTTTCCAAATTGGCCATTTCGCCCATGATCAAACCCATGTGCTTTCCCTACTACACACATATTCAGTACTTCCAAATAACTTATGTCTTTTCAGAAGTACCGCACTATCTTTTCACAGACCCCGTAGTTTACAAGCTTACTTAAGCAGAAGAATAAAATTGAAAAATAAGACAAACGCTTCACAGAAAAATCATTCTTTGTCATGGTCTAAAGAAATATGCATATATATTAAAGAAAGAATATCCATATGTCATTCTCTTCCTAATATTTTGTCAATATTGTTTCTGATTTTCAGATGTCTTTTTCTTGAACCTATCCTAACTTTCATTTTTACTGCAGAGAAAGGGTTGCTCTAAGAAGTTCTGATGCTTTTTTATATTCATTCTACTTTTGACTTTTCTTAATCAGCCACAAAACTCAAGTTCATCTCCTGAGAATATTCTTTGACCTATCAAACCTGTTCTCCCCAGGTGGTAGTAAGATCTTTTTCTATTGTTTGTCATTTTTAATAGAAGGTCACTAGTATTTGGTGGTACTCCCCTTCTACACTTTGAATAGTGATGCAGTTTCATGCACTGCTGGTTGATGACTTGCTTCTGTAAAGGTAAGTTCCATGATTCCATCCACTGCCCTTTTATTTTTTTCCCACCCTGCTGTCCTAGGACAGCCAGTTATTTGGTCACCCAGTGAACTGAGTCAGGGAGCAGATCCAGTTGATTTAAAGCAATATATATCCTTCCCTTGAAGTCAGGGTATGAACTATAATGTTCAACAGACTTGACAGATGCTATCAGCCTAAAATAGTAAGGGTCTAGTGAGGGAGTACAATAAAATAAAAATGTGGTTTTTTGTTTATTTGTTTTCTGATTATGTGGGCTTAAACATTTTTCAAATTAAGAGGTTTTTTGTTGTGATTATAGCCCCAGCCAGCAAACCATGCAGTTACTCCCTCATTCTCTGCCCCCTTCCCCCATGTGATGGGAAGCAGAATCAGAAGAGAATAAAACCTGGGGGTTCACATAAGAACAGTTTAATAATTAAAATTAATTGAAATATGATAGTAATAGAAATGATAGTAATGGAAAATAAAACCTCAAGAAACAGAAGTGATGTACAATAAAATTACATCCACTGACTGATGCCCAGCTCGGCCCAGCCCCATCTGGCCAACTGCCCCCCGCCCCAGTTTGTACGCTGGGCTTGCTGTTCTTTCGTACGGAATATCCCTTTGGCCAGTTTATGTCAGCTATCCCAGCTATTCTCCCTCCCAGCTTCTTGTGCCCCTGCTTGCTGGAAAAGCTCGAGAAACAGAAAAATCTGTGACTTAGGGTAAGCACTACTTAGCAACAACAAAGCATCAGTGTGTTATAGGTATTCTCATAATCCAAAACACAGCACTATACCAGCTACTAAGAAGAAAAGTAACTCTATTCTAGCTGAAAACAGGACATGAATCCTTGGATGAAAATAATTGAGAAGTAAATTACACTCAATAAACATAAGAACATTAAAAAAAAAAGCCAAAAAAACCTTACGTAGGTTATTAATTAAAAATAAATAAATGTTTGACTGTTGGAAAATCAGTCCATATTATTTAAAAAATTCCTTCAAAAATTATTTCTAGATAATTTTATAAAACACCTCTAATTAAAAGGTCATTATAGTAGGGAATTGGCTCTAAATAATCAGAGTAGCTGACCAATAGCTACATGTAAAAATCAAACAAATAATGATAATGACAATTAATCTCCTGTATCACACAATTAGCATTCATCCTTGATATATTTTTAAATAGAGAGACAAATAATAAAATAAACTTATCCAGATGTCAGTTCATTTATTTTTTTTACTATTTCTTCAGTTTCTTTTGCCCTTCTCCTTGACTCCACTTACTGGCTTTCATCTCCAAAGCTTACTCACTGTGCCAGTAGTACTAAGTAACATCCATCACCATCAGGCAATTCAAGGATGTAAACTAACTAAAGCTATCAGAAATTCACAAATAACTCATTGCCTACATAACCAAGAACTACTTCATGAAAAATATCCTTAAAATAAAAGGTAACTATGGGTTTTTGAAATTCCTTATGCAGGAGATTCATTTGAAATTGAAAATTAAACCATGACAAGTAACACAAGAGAAAGACTATTCTTACTTAAAGAGAATAATGGGTCCCTTATTTTGATTTTATAGCTCTAGTTATTGACCGGAAAGTAAGAAGAGGTTTTTACCAAATACAACTACAACCCTTAAGAATGCTTGCCAGTTCTCCTACGATTACTGTCATGATTGCTAAGTAATCTCAACTCTACCACTCAAGGTAGGCACAGCTGCAATCTGAACAGGATAGCGGGGGCTGGAGAAAAAAAGATGTGCTGCCACATGGCCTCAACTTTATCCTATAAAGGAGAAACATGCATCACCATCTGGTTCTAATGATGGGGCCAAAAAAAGGCATTATGCCTCTTCAGCAAACCTTATTGACCTTGGACAAGTTACTGCAGTGTCTTTGCAACTCTACTTGCTTGCCAGCAGAAGAGGGATGTTAACACCTGCTGTATGTTCTTCTGATAGCGTGAGGTTTACTTAATAGAAGTGAAGCACAAATGTATTTATCAGCAGTTATATGCCTCTCATCATCATGGTGTGAGGGATCTGTTCAATATTGAAGGTAAATCTGAAGCTTACATTGCTTTACAAATGTTAAAAAATACTGGTAGAGCTGAGGTACAGGTAAGTGATGATATATAATGCCCTTGCCACCTTTGAAGACTACTGTGATCAATAAAGATTGAAGGTTGCATGTATAGTAAACTTGGTTGTGTTGCAAGATTTATTCTACATTTATTTCTTGATAGGTGCCTGAGATGAAAAACATTACAAAATTCCTAGGCATTACATCAAGTAATGGGGATCTGTATCCCAGAATTTTGAATCTGAAAAATAGTTTCTGCAAAGATGTTGAAAACAAATATTATAAATAAATTTCCAATATTTTCAATAAATAAATATTTTTTTTCCATAAATTCCAAAGATCAACTCTTCACCTGAAGTAAATGAGTTCTATTTTACTTAATCCCAGAAAAGCATAAAATGTATCAAAAGTGTCAACTGCTGACATGGGCATCAATAAATTCTTGGGCTATTACCCTTAAGATTCAAAATGCATGAAAATCTGGATTTGGGTGAAGATGAATTTTGAATCAATCTCTAATTTAAAAACCATAGTCAAATTTCAAAGTCATTATTGTACAATCACTGTAAAAAATTAAGGAAACATTCTTTGGTTTTTTTCTATGGTATAGTATTTCTTAAATAGTATCAGGGACAAATAAAGCAATACCTCATGTTTGCAAAAATAAAAAAGGACTGGCATTCTCAAGATCAAACAATATTTGTCCACCTTTATTTTTCATAGGTGCTCTTCATAGAGATTATAAATCATAACAGATTCCTACATTTGGCAGATATAACCTTTTGGACACCGCTCGTGTAGTATATCAGTGAGATAAAAATGGGATACATCTGACTGTCAGTCTTAAATAAACTTTTGTAAACTTTAGCCTTTCAGAAGCAATTCTGCTGTACTATTGTGAGATATATTGGGGAAAAAATATTTCAGCAAGTGATAAGGCTCAGAACAACAGATTTAATACTGTACCTTTTAACATTACTATTGCACCAATGTGCAGTCGTTAGAATAAGATTTTTCAGCACGAAGAGCATGTCAGACTGTCCTTGCTCCTGTGGGAATGGTGGTATGGGACTCAGTTTAGTCCCCTGCTTTCTTTTTTGCCTCTTCCAGGCTTTGACTGTTTAAGAATTTCCCTTAATCCTAGCCTCTAAGAGTGAATGGTACCGTGCTCCTAGAGGGAGCATTTGCTAAAAGCTCATCAGCTTTTCTCTCTTCCGTGAAACAGGACTAGTGGCAATTAGTGGCTTTTATTGTTGTTTTTACATCCTTTTACTGATTTTGTTGCTGTTTCATAGTAGCAAAACCTTGCTTTGCATATAAATAAGTTTCTGAACAAAATCACCTTCACCAAGTTGTCAATGCTGTGTATTGTTATAATAGATTTCCTACAAGTTGTATTGAAATTAGCAGTGAAAACTAGGGGAGACTGCTTAGTAAGAAAAGAAGCTATTTAGAAAAGGGAGAAACAAATCATGTGTTCAATAGCATTAACTCATTTATGTCACTTTGTACTTGTACATTTAATATAAGCTTTTATTCAACTTCCCTTTAGGTAAGCACCCTGCCTCTGTGAGCCCACAGTAGAGATTACATTATGCCAGGCTTTATATTTTGCACGGGCATTGGACTTTTAAAAGAGCTTAATGTTTAACTACATTCAGCTATTAATTTCTCTGGAAACAGCAATACTTGAGACTATAAATTTGTGTCAAGATGTACAGGTTACATTCTCTTGTTTACCTTTATATCACAGTAAATTAACATGCATATGTGTTGAAGCTCTAGCTGGTGACCTCTTCAAGTCAATAAAGCTTGACATTTTAATATGATAAACAAATATTTTATTTGTACAGTGTGGAGTATTTTAACAATGATCTGATGTGATTTTGTTAGATATTTGTTCTTTATATGGTAGAAGTAGAACTCATGTGTGTTAGATGACTTATTATTCTGCTGATTCATTGAATGCATGCTATAATTTAAAGGTCGGGGCTATCCATTAAACTTATCAACATGGTGCAAGATACTTTAAATCAAAAATGTTCCTGTGTGAACTTCATTAATTCTATGGCATGAATGCTAAAACAATAGTAAGAAAAGTCAATGCTCCAAGCTGATGGATTACAGGCAGTGACTTTTATGACTACAGACCTTCAATGGAGTGGAGTCACAGGTAGTTCACAAAAAAAGTAAGTAGGTAAATTTTCATTGGAGCTTATATTTTATTTCCTACTAAATAATATCATAAGGAAAATTAATTCAAGAGTTAGTTCCAGGACTGTGGAATAATCCCCTTATTTTATTGGAACACATAGTGGACCAGAGTAACACAATTTAGACCTGATTCAGCTTTCAGTTTGGTTTTGTGAGGAGTTTTAACTAAGACATTTTGGTTGAATGAGGAGAGCAACTCTGTACCTAATACCCAAACATGATACTATAGAATTCATAGACAATAATGGATTGGTCATGTATTCCTATGAATCTTTCAAAGATGCTATGTTTTTATTTCTTAGAAAAGTCAGAGAACATCTCAATAAACACTGTGGGAAATAGTATTCTAGGATATACAGCCATATGTATAGCAGCTATGTTGTATAACCATGTAGAAGAGAAGACTGGATATCAGCTTCATTTATACTGTTATATTAATCTTCTATATAATACTGTTATTTTATTGTGATTATCCTAGGTGTCTAAATCAGTGCTGAAAAGGCTACTATAGTTTGTTTTGTTTTGGTTTTTTTTTTAGATTGTTTGTTTCGTAACTGAGATTTTAGAAAATATAAGTGGAGCTCCAAGAAACATGCAAGTAACAAAAAATACATTGGCAATTGCAACTCCACTGACAGTGTTTACTTTTGGGTGACCTTTAAAAAATATCTTCTGCCTTCAGGCACACACATGCTATTTGCACTAATCCTCTTAAGATTTCCTTACAGCTCCAGTATGCTGCTGCTTACACTACCACTTTCTGCCTTTGGACTTCTTTCTCTGTTTCAAATTTGTTTTTTAACTTCTGACAGTAGCTGCTGGCAGGGCAAAATTTTCCCAAGAAGTTTAGCAGGACTGTGAGGCTAATTTCAAAAAGCTCGGATTGGCTATATGGAGTACAGCCTGAGAATTAGAGGAAGGCATCCCAAAGCAGCCTTGTAAATGAGTTGTTTGGAGGTAGAGTGCAGACTATTAAAGGGCTAGGAAATTCTACCAAAAGTGATTAAGATACTCAAAGAAAATTTAGTCAAGAATGGATTTTTTTTTGTATTGTTATATCCACTCCTACAATTTTATCAATAAGTGATTTTCTAATAATAAAAAATATCATTAAAAGTTTTTCTTAAAGAATTAAAATTAAATAATTTTTTCATTGACATTACTTTTATGTCTATGAAGTGTATTTTTTCACAGACTCTTTACTTGTAAATTGTAAATTTAATTACAGTTAGCTGGATATGTGCACCAAGATAACACTGTTAAAAATACTGTTAAAAATACTACTAAGAAATGTGTAATGCACACTTGCACACCAGAAAGCCAGACGTATCCCAGGCTGCATTAAAAGCAATGTGGCTAGCAGGCTGAGTGAGGTGATTCTCCCTCACTACTCCATTCTCTTGAAACCTCACCTGTAGTATTGCATCCAGCTCTGGGGCCCCAACATAAGAATGATATGGACCTGTTGGAGGAATTTGTTCAAACCACCAAGTTTTTTTTTTCTAGATGAAAAAAAATTTCCAAATTCAGTTTGCATTCCTTGGTTTTGGTACTTTTATCTGTGAATTACTAATTGAAGCCAGTTTGAGCTAGATCTAGAAAAAGTTAGGAGTGCCTAAGAGTGAGATGCTGCAGTTTAGATATCATCAAGCCTGCGTCAGGAATAGAGAAACTTGATTAATTATCCAGACTGTGCAGAGGAAGTGCTGAGTACCTCAATATGTATATTACACTAAAGTCACATTCAGTGTGCAAAAACACAGTCATTAGGAAATTGCAAAGACAGGATCCAATCTTAAATATCAACCTTCTATTATTCTAATGAAAAATTTATTTATTTATAATACCTTAAGACCATGAAGATAGTTGCCTGTGGGTTTTGTTTTTTTTTTTTAAATGTGTGTCTTTCCATTGATTGATAAATTTAATTTTGATAAAACAAATCTTCAGTAAATTTGTATTCAGTACAATATATTGTGGAATCTTATTATGTTTATTTTCCACAGAGAAATATGACAACCTAGAGAAGGCTGTTGTGTGACATCTTGAAAGTAATTAGACCTCAATCTAAGCACTAGCCACCCTCTTATTTCTGTAAACCCAATAGTAACTTACTCATCTTTCAGACTCCTACCCCTCTGTCAAATCTGCTTTAAATCACTCAGTGGGTTCATACAGATGAAATAATCCCCTTTGCCATTATTGAAAACCTAAGAGATACTTAGGCACCTAGGTTATCACCAAGATTTGCCTCCCACATGGCACAGGTGAACATCCCTGGTATGTTTATTGGAACCTTTTCTGTAGTGGTCAAAGAGCTAGTCACACATCTGTGTGTGAAATAGTCTCAACTCATGAAGATTTAAAGAATGCCCTAGAAACTGGTATGTGCTCTGTTTCGTTTTCCTTTTTTTCTCTGTAAATAGTGGATAAATGGATTGTGACAATGGCCTGCAACTGAGAGCTATTTAAACCTGAGATTTAAATATGATGGTTTACATATTGTCAAGAATGAAAGAGTAAAAATCCCTGAGACCAGGAGAGCAAGGAACCATTGGTCTAATAATGTGAAAGAAGTTCATGAAGGAAATGAAGCAACAAGGATACTACTACAGATGCTTCAAAAACTCTATCCCCATATTAGAGTGACTTGGAAAATAGAGAATACAGGTGAGAGAAAGGAAATATGAGACATGTAGCTGAAGTTTTATTTTGGGGAAATGGAAGAATCGGGAATCAAGGTAGAAAGCTTAGCACTTGAACATAGGAGATTATAGGTCAGGACACCTGAAAACAAAGAAATGTGGATTCTCAGAATTTCAGCCACTGATAGTTTTAAACTTCCCTCTTCTAAATTCACTCTCTAGTACCTAGTAAACTGAACTTGCGTGAGCTGTTTTCCCAGTTGCAAGGCCTCACTTTTAAACCCATGAAGCTTTGTGAAGCTTGAAAAAATAAATGTAGAACCCTCATATATCTGTCCAAACTAGTTGATATGAAATATATTTTTTAAAAAAATCTGTTTGTGATCAAATAAACTATGTTTCTCTGTCAAAGCAGGCTGAACAAAACACCGGAAAATCCAGAGTTCCTTTCTTTGAAGCAGATGTTCCAACTGTAAATATATTTAGCTAAACTCAGTTCTCAGCACTCTTTCTAACCTCATAAATCTTGCATTCTTTCCTGCATAGTGACAGAGCTTCCATAGGAGAAATGAAGAGTAGTCCAAAAGACATGAATAACTTATAACCTGACAGTTATGGCACTTAAAAGTAAGTGATAGTTTGTAAAGAGTCAGATCCTGTCAGTATGTATTAGTCATGCTCTAAGAACACCTCTCTGATTGAGTCTTTGCCTGTCTCAAAGATTGCTGTGTTCAATGTCCTTTCCAGATGAAAAAAAATTAAAATCTTTAACTTCCTAGGAATATTTTTATCAGGGAACTGCTACTCAGGCTAAATGCAGCATTGTGGATATTTAGTTACCTAATATTGTTAGATAAGAAAAAATAAAGTAAAAAAACCCTCCAAAAAACCCAAGCCAAATCAATACACCTGTGAGAGACTGAGATGTTAATGATTAATGGCTCAAACATTGTTAAGATCACCAAAGGACTTTTCCCTTCTTGACAAACTGTATAAAGAAGCAACTGCTCCTCTGCAACCACAGAACCCAAAACTCCCACCTGCCCTGTCCTGCCCCACCCGAATATGCCTCGGTGAATTCCTGGAAATTTGGACAGTAAATTAAGCCACATGATGGGAACCTGAGAAAAGATAAACGTGGTACTATTATCCAATTGTTTCAGGTCCAAAGAGTATTAAGCAAGGCTGGAGTCAGAAGAATGTTATCCACAAGGAAAGCCAACTCAGCAGTTGTCTTGAAAATGAGCCCTGGTTGGGTCTGATGGGGGGAGGCCATAACCCACGGCCTCATTTCTGAGGCCTCCTACCAGAGGACTGTATGTGATCCACAGTGTTGCAGAAAACAGTATAAAACTCCATCCCCACGGGGGAGGTGCTTCGACGTTCCCGCATACACCTGAATGTACATTAACTCATTGAACTCTATGTTTCGTGGGCTTCCCCCACTCTTCTGACAGATCAAGTTGAGGACCATCACTTTGACCAACAGACATCTAAATTTCAGCAATCAAGTCTTGTCTCTGGATGCATGGGTGGTGATATCTTTCTAGTCTTATCCTTTCTTTCTCTTTCTTTATTTTCCTTATATATTTTCATAAGTAATATTTTTATGCTTTTATATTGCTATATTACTATAGATATATAATAACCAAAATGGCTACATACCTGCTTTCCACTGCAACCAAGTTGTTCTAACATGAACTCTACATATATACATCTTTATAAACACTGATCATTCAGTGCCATTTCACTCTAATCTGCCTCAAGGGATCTATTAACAAGAACCTGGGTTACCCTTGCCTTCAGGGGCCGGTCATAACAACCACAAACAAATATCAACAGAAAAAGCATGTACAAGGAGGGGACATAAATGTGTGTAATTTCTTGATTATGGAAGTCTGTGAAGAGGCGTGGTCTTGAACTAGGTTAGGCTAAGGGGAAAAGAAGACACCAAATGTCTTACTTTCTAAATGCTCTAAATATGATGTTTTACACAAATGGTACTTAAGAGACAACTCTTTCTTGAAGAAATCTGGACCCTAGATCAAGAGCTGGGAAAAGGACATAGGCATGTCCGTACGGATCACATGTCCCTACTTGCAATATGAATGGGGTAGTCTCTAACTGCAATTTTCTCTACTGAGTAGCCTCTGTCATGTTTTTTCTTAGATTCTGTGGGGCTTTTTAAGAAAAAAAAACTTAAATGTTCTTTGTACCATCACACCATCTTTCCTCACTTCCCCATCAATAACTTTGCCATTGATCAATTTCATTCAAATGTTGCAGAGGATGAAGGTCTTAAAATGAAAAGAATTTCAAGAAAAAATGACAGATTAATAAAAATTAAATACTTTATTAGGCTGGCTTATCAGCACACATAGTCAGGCTATCAGTCACAGCAAGCAGATTTCTGAGCTCACAGAAATACAAATAATCTCTTTTACTAGGAAAAAGAAAGTCAGTAAGTCAGCATTTTTGTGAAAGGGCTGGAAAGAAGGAGGGGAAGAGGTGGAAAGGGATAGTTCTGTGGTCAAGTTGTCATGGGCAGTATATTATATGGGAACATGAAACACCTATGCTTGAGTTAAACTTTGTTGCTGCAGTTATCATGGAAGAGGTTGCTTTGCAATGCCATTTAAAGGGCAAACCTACACAGACAGAAATAAACTTTTTAGAGTTTACTCCCAAGCTTATCAGATGATGTCTGTGAAGCTAACACATCTTTCCAGACTACAACAGACTCAGAATATGGGCAAGATGGGGCGGGTTGTCCTGGTTAACAAACTCCTACCCGGTTGCTCAGTCACTCCACATCCTCAACTGGGTAGCAATTCACACTTTGTAAAAGCAAATGATCAGTGCTTTTATTTGAATATTCGTCTGTTTGCAAGTTTCTTCATGAGCATCGTGTTTTGTAGGTGTTCAGAGTGCAATATTGTCCTGCACAGTTGGTTTACTCTTCTTATATAATAAGAGGAAACCAAAAACCTCAACATACATAAACCCCTACAGATTATTAAATTTGGGGGTGTTTAAAATGTGTAATTCTAACCTTTTATTAACCACAAAAAAGTTGTTGAAATCATGTTTTTGTTTTTCCCAGTGTATTCATCGCTCAGAACCTATTTACTAGTTAAACAAATTAAAATGATGCCTTCCCAAAAAAGGTAATCTTTGGATTACCTTTGGACTTTTTTTTTTGATCTGAGTCTCTCTTTTTAAGAGCATTTTCCATTTTCCTTGCTGCTCTGAGTTTTAAATGTAAGTAACTGACTTAGACAAAAATAATTTATTTGCTTCACCTCTATTTTTTTTGTCCATCTCTTTAAGTTTATATTAATGAGAAATTTTCACTTTATTGTTCAAAAGAAAATGCCACACTTCTTAGTGAACCAACATTTGGAAGAATCATGTTGAAAGAAGAGGTGAAATGAAGTTGTGGAACTGAATTTAAAACCCGTAGAAACCTGAGATTTATGAAGATGTTGATTCCATTTCTTAACTTTCCTATCATGGCCTTGTCTTGATGCATGGTTGCATAGCTCTGGTAACATTGATTCTTTGGTGTTTTGTCTCAGATATTTTTCTGCAGAGGTAGACAGTAGAGACCATAATCAATATCGTCTCTCTCAGTATTAACTTAATGCAAAATTCTAGTAAAGGTTCATGGTATGACAGTGCTTGCAACACATCTTTCTCGGTTCACTGGGGAGCTATGAAGTGACCTGGGAGAAATGATGGTGCAGAGGTGGATGAGAACTGGCAAATTTTCTTTTCAGAAGAATGTCATAGTTTAAAAAACTCTCGTGTCTGAAAAGGAATTTTGATGTGAGAAAAAGATATCAAAACTCTGAAATGCTATTGATCTACCTGCTTCAGAGCAGAAACATGAACCCTACAGATATGCAAAGCTCAGTGATGCTTAGTGTTCCAGACATCTTAGCTGTGTTTCAGAACCCTGTTATGCACCCTTTTTTTTCCCTCCAATAAGGTGTGAAAACAAGTCTTAAAATACACTGTGAGATTAATTTCCCCTTTTCTAGGGAACTATAAATATTAATCTCTAGCCTATGCCCTAAAACCTCTAATGACTAAGATTATTTGCATCTAAATGCAGATCTTCTGTAGGCTCTTGAGTAACATTCAAAATAGTAGCACTATTGGAGCAATCCTATACTAAAATCCAGCAAATTATAGCTCTTTTTGTATTTGCTCTAAGTGCACAAGTCATTTCAAATCTCAATTTAGGAAGAGAGACAATGTGCGTAAAAACACAGTAATTTTTCTGCTTTAGGATTTTTTTAAGGAACCTAACTTCTTCCTTCTTACTCGCAGTGCCCTCTGACATATGTGCTATTATTCAGCAACTGTTGTATTAAATCAAATTGGTTAAAGAACAAACAAGTAACTATTAAAAAAAAAAAGTATTTTATTGTATTTTTTATACTTAATCAGTTATATTAAATGATTCATTATATGAATGAAACATCTGTTTGAAAGTGGAATCAGCTAAATCCATATTCATATGTGTCAATATAAAGCACAGTCTGAACACTGATGCATATGCTTCTGAAAAAAGCTTACCTTGATTCTTCTTATCAAATGATTGTGCAAAGCATATAATTTTAAGGTTTTTAGCACTGAAAATTGGATTACATGGAACGAACATGAATTTGTAGAAGCTAAGGATTAGTTCATGAAAATCTCCATGATTTTAAAGCTATAATACTACATTGATAACATCCTTTGAAAAAGAAAATTATGTTCCTCAGCAAGTGAGAAGGCTGTTGGCACCATTTTTTGTGTGCGTGTTTGTCTAATAACATTCTAACTGTACGGAAAATATTTGTGGCTCTGGGATGGGTTGACTTTGGCTGGCCACCAGATGCCCACCAAGCCACTCTATCACTTCTCCTCCTCAACAGAACAGAGGGACAAAATACAATGAAAAAGGTCATGATCTGAGATAAGGACAGGGAGTTAGTTCACTCACCAGTTACCACAACGGTAAACAGAATTGATTCAATTTAGTTGAATTTATTTCTAATTATGAAGAACAAACCTAAAAACACCTACCGCCTCACAACTCGCTTCTTTCCAGGTTCAACTTTTCTCCTGAATCTTCTACCTCCTGCCCCCCCTCAGATAGCTCATAAGGCTTCATACCTGTTGGTCCTTCCTCCTCACACTTGTCCCCTGCTACAGTTTGGGTCCCTCCAGTGGGATACAGTCCTACGCACACTGTTCCAATACCTGTCCTTTCCATGGGCTGCAGTGCTTCAAGAACAGCTCCATCACAGGTCCCTTCCTTGGGGTGGAATTTAGAGTCCTTTAGACTGCTCCAGTGTGGATCCCCTGCAGGTCACAGTTTCTTCCAGAAAACTTGCTCTAATTTGTGTTCCTCTCCATGGGCCTCATGTCCTGTCAGGAACCTGTTCCTATGTGGGGTTTCTGTGGGCTGCAGCTTCATTCGTGATTGATGTGGTCCACCGTAGGGTCCTCCACACACTGACAATGGATATCTGCTCCATTGTGGTCCTCCATGGGCTTTGAGAGGACGCTCTGTGTCACCATGATCTTTTCCGTGGGCTGCAGGGGAATTTCTGTTACGGTGTATGAAGCACCTCCTCCCTCCTCTTCATCTCTGACCTTGGTACCTGCACAGTTTTGACTCTCATATTCACTTAATCCTCTTCCTAAAGCTGCTACACAGTGATTTTTACCATCTCTTTAAAATATGATATCACAGAGGTGCCACTGGCATAGATAACAGGTTCAGCTTTGGTCAGGTGTGTGTCCACCTTGGAGGCAACCTGAGCTGACTCTTCCTGATGCAGAGACAGCTTCTAGACTCTTCTTGTAGAAGTCACCCCTGCAGCCTCCCTGTTACCACAACTTTGCCATGTAAACTCAATAAAGATTCCAAAGGCTTAGACTGTAAAATGCAAAAATTGAAATTCTTATGTAATAGCTAAAGCTACTCAGAACAGAATCAATCATCTGCAAAATCTGGTTCATACCTTCATAGAGATATGACCAACTATTTTAGCTCTTATTCACATATCATTCAAACATGATAACCTTTTGTTCTTTTGAATACTTGCATGAAGTTTCAGCAGTGTTCTATAAATCTAATAAATAACTTTTCTGCAAGGGGTATCATGGAAGAAATACTGTAATGGGTATCTGTTTTCCAAGAAAAAAAAGTATTGAAAACTATTGTCCACAAGAATATCAATTTAATATATTAATTCTGACACATTCCACTTCTGATGATATACTCAGTTGACTTGGATTGTATTTAGTTTTCAAGGCCAGTCTTTAGGAAAGACAGCTATGGTTGAGGGAAAAATGATAGTATCAAAATAATTTGTTGCAAATTTTTACTGTTTGTCAAATTCTCTTGAGGATTACCGGAAGATAAATATTCAGTTTAAGATCCAATAAACTATTCAGTTTGGCTCACTTTTCATCCAGCTGAGAGCAATATACACTAAATGAATTTCAAAAGTCTTCTGTTTCCCAGGTACCAAAAACTGGAGGAGGATGCCAGAAACACATGGGTTATTTCATACTGAAACGGTTCCTTTAGATCTCCCCTCTGCTGGTTCACCAATTCCTTCTGGGAATTCAAGTGTGAGATCTGTGCTTTCTTTTGTTTACCACCAAATGTTTTATGTTAAAGCACTTAAATTAGAGATTAAAATATATAAAAACTATGGAATCAAAGCAAGTAAACAAACAAAAACCCCAGGTGAAAAAACAAACAAACAGAAGGAGTCAAACGCCTTGGATAACACTCTCATCTTTCCTTCTAGACAAGAACATGTGAACAAAAACATCAGTAACTCTTCATGTTTAAAATTATATTTGATTTAACTGGAACGGGATAATTAAAAAAAAAGTCTGAACTGCTGGATGAGAAAGATAAAAAAAAAGGTTGGAAAATAAATCTTTTTTCCTTCCCACTGCATTTCTGTAGTTTGAAAGTATTACTTCCACCCCTTTGCATATAAATTTCCTCTTTCTCCTCTGGATTGTTTTTCTGCTGCAGATTCCCTGATTACTGTCTTTCTTCACCCATCTGTCCCTACTCTCTGGTCTGAAAAGTTCTCATCAAACCATGATCATTTTTTACTGTTGAAACAGCAATCTCCTTGTCCTTCCTTGTTTCCTGAGGATTTAGTCTGATAAAATGTGTTGTAGCAAAGATTATACACAATGACAGTCATCACCTCTCCTGCTCAGTGACAATCAACACTATATGCTTGGTCTCAATAATACCTAGGAAAAGACTGTATACTTTTACTATTTGCCATAGATTGGGATTTGTGTATTTTGGTGCATCTATCTTTTTTCCTCATCCCTTGGATGACATAATATCACATGTATTATCTAGTAGTCTCAGTAGAAATGGCAATTGCAATAAGGGTTCTGTTTTGTGGCCTTGAAATGGAAAGAAATTGAAGTTTTGCAGCATTATCAAAAATGCTCTATTTTTTACATTCTCCTTTGGGATCCTTTGTTTCAGTAATATTCGCAACTAACTTACAGTGTTGTGAGTGATTTTTTTCTGGTTATCACTGATCACTGAAGATGCTTTTTCTCCTGACCTCTATAACATTAGCTCTCAAATTGATTTATGAAGCTTTAGTGGATGTATAACTTGTTACCCTTTGGCTTCCTTGTGGAAATTGGTAGGAGTGTCGGGCTCTGTGTATAAAATGCTGCAGTGACCTAGTTATATGGATCTGTGCAACTTTGGTAGGGAATATCTTAGGGAGTTTTTTGAAGCTACCTCTAACTTACAAGGTTATAGTAAGATGCAAATAACGTGTTTATTTACAGCATCTGATAAAGAGAACATAGTTAAAGATGCTCTGAAAAGACAAGTGAAAGAAAATCAATTCTTAATTTACACTAACATGTAATAAAAAAATCTGTTTGGCTGCTCAGTACCTCGCGTTTTGAGTTGCATTTGTCAAGGAGAATAACATCTTTACAAATCCTCCACGCTTTAACAGACAGTTTTATTCTTAGAGTCCTCTCAGTATCCCATTCAGATTGAAAACTTTTCCTCCATCCTTTTCTTTACCCATCTTCTCCTTTCCAAATTGTAGGCTGTTTGCTATCCTATTTCCATGCAAGGTGACAGCTGTGACAACTCCTTTGGAGAGAAAAAGAAAGTCCCTATTCAATAGGGAATATTCCAGACATGTTGGATTAATTTTTTACTTGAAAAAAGAAAGTAAAAAAAAAAGTTATATCATTTATGAGAGTGAAAGTTCATTGTTTGTTTTTTTTTTTTTCCAAAGGAAGTGACCAAAGCATTTTTTTCCAAGAGGCAATCTCAGGTATAAGCCTTGGATTTGTATCAGGGCTTTCTGCCTGCAAAATAGTCCTCACAGTCAATATTTATATTGACTGATTGGCTCTGTATGACAAATCCTCTTTTTACATGTTCTCTGATTTACTAGTTCAAAAAAGGTTCAGTACTGGACTTAGAAACTTGACTTGGTGACATAGACCTCATGTTGGAGGTAAATTGTTTTGAGGATTTATCCTTGTGATAACATAAAATCCAGTTCACACTGTTATGGTGTAGACATGGTAAATTAAGATAGTATCTCCCCCATTTGGTAAATCAGAATTTTTGTAGCCAACAACTTGATATTTTTATGTTTTAGAGAATGTAAAGATGACCACAACCAGTTGTAATAACCCCCTCTAGTTATAAATATGTCTAAACTGTATTATTCTTTTCCTTTTCTGCAGAATATTTTTTGGGGTTGGGTTGTTTTGGTTTCTATGCTTTTTTGTTCATTATGTAAAACAAACAACAAACAAACAACAACAAAAACCACCAAACCGAACCAAAACAATAAGAAGGTATTGAACAAACCTTTTGCTTGAACCTTGAGAGAAGTCACCACCATTTTAACAACAAACACAAAACCCCCTATAAAAACTCAAACAAATGAACAACCCCAAACAAGTAGAGCAAACACACCCACACAAATGCAAAAACAAACCATGAGCAGCTGCCTGGAAGAAGCTCTGTAGGTCATTGCCAGTTTCTCACATTTACAGAATAAGATCTTTGAGCTAAACCCTATATTTTTTTATGTGTGTGTGCACAGTTCCTAGAACAAGGGATAATGGTCTTGATGAGAGTTATAAGCAGTATAACATGTTGAACTGAACTGCAGGGAAGAAGACGGGAATCCTTAAAATACAGTTTGCACTTTTCCTCTCTTCAGGAATTAGTATTTCTTTCTTTGATATCTGTAATTATATGAATCTTAAGGATTAAAAGCTTGTATCTTTCTGATCAGATTTAGACACCAAGTCTCTTTCTACAGTATTAATAATAAAAAATAGGTGGGCGGGTGATCCACACATTTTAAAGTTGATATTTCTGAAAATCAGATTTAGATTTTGCAGACTTTTAAAGAGCCTGGTACATAAAAAGTCTCATTGAATCGATAAACCAAATTTTGATCTTATCCACATAGCAAATGACTACACTGAAATCAGTTGTTATACATCTTAACAGAGAAAATCATAATTTCCCTAAGAAGCTGATGGAACTAAATAAATGTATTCCAAGAAGCTTATTCAGAATTATTTCTCAGAAGGACATAATAGATTTATGTTTCTTTATGTTTTTATATTAATTGACAGAGCTTGTAAACCTTGAGCATCCTGAAAACCACTTATATAGGTCTTTTCCTGTAGAAAAACAAATCCAAACCTCGCCAACCAAACAACAAAAAAAAACCCAAATGCACTGACAAAATAGAAATGTATCGATAATGCATTGGCATAGTATCTCCTGGAATTTCTAAATTTCTCATCATGTTCTGAAAAAAGTAATTTATGTGGGATTTTAGCTTAATATGTAGAAAATACTTGTCTAAATGTATGAGTGTACCTATCTAGTTTTTTATGCAGTGCTGGGATAACACACACCCTTGCAGATGAACTGGACGCCCAGTGCTATCAAGTTTTCTTTTCTCTCAAGGCAAAACCTGTATAAGTGGTCGTCATGAGGAAAACTGCTCCTTATGTTGAATTCTGATGGAATAAATTTTCACATAGTCAATACTTGTTTACTTTTATAGACAGTTCGTCCTTCGTGTAAAGCCTAAGCATAAAACTTCGGACATGGGTCCAGAGCTGATCTGAGAGGATAAAAAAGTAATATCTCCTAGAGTACCTTTGTACTTATTTGGGTATTTTTTAGCTGTGGAATTTTCACCAGGTTTGACTGTTGCTCAACAAAGTAATCTTTAAGTGATTGAATGATTTTCTTTACATTTCTTAATCTTCCAATCACTACTGGAATACAAGTAGATATTTACAACAAAATTACAGTCTTTTTCTTTCCAAGTACTCTGGCTTCTTTAGTGCAAAAATCATTCAAAAGTGATTTCAAAAGCTATAGTTTATTTTGTGTCACATATTTTTGAAGTATTTATTGATGTATTTTAACACTACACAAAAAAAAAAAAAAATTTGCAAGAATAGGTTTTTTCTCTCAAAATAACATCAAGAATAAATGTCAGAATTATAAAAAGATTCTGCTTTGCAATAATTTGAACAGTACTCCTGATATTAAACTGGTCTGTAGGCAGTAGCAGAGCACAGTAGACATGTCATGGTTTAGGAAGGGTACTCCCCAGTTTAGTTCTCCCACCCAGACTCCCTGAACCATACTGCTACTTGCTCGGTCCCCTCTTCCACCCTGCCCCTTCCCCTATCTTCCTTCGCCCCCTGCTGGTGTTTGGAGAGAATTAGAGGTAAAAAAGGCAAAGATCATGGGTTGAGATAAGAACAATTTACCCAAAACAGCAATGAGATAAGAAAACAAACAGTAACAGCAACAATATTAATAACAAAAGTATACAAAAGAGGGGATGGTTTACACGCAAAATGTTCAGGGAGCACAACCCAGTGCAACTGCAGCCATAGGTTATCTCAAATACCATAGTGATGTTACCCCCCTCCATGGTGCGACCACTCTTCACTAAGATGTGTGACTAGAGTCACTCAGGGTCCACTCAAACATAAAAAAATGGTATAAAAGTAAGTTAAGAATGGGGAAAAGTCAGGGGAGACCCCATTGTAACCTTAGCATCAGCTGATGGGCTGAACCTTTTGGGTAAGATCCATACTCTATGTACACTGAATGATTACCTCAAACTAGCTTTTGTTAGGGATTAGAGTCTGTTAGTATATTGCTTGGAATGTTGTTTTGCAGTCAGATACTATCTCTGGCAACCCTCAAACCTTAACCTGCCACAATTTTATTAATAAAGAATGCTATTCCGTAAACTGCTAGTGCTAGTCCTTCAAGGGTGCTAGCAGTCTCCCATAGAGGATAAAGGTGTGGAGACCCTGGTGGGGGGTCTCTCTGCTGGCATGTGGCCCTGAACAAGTTAGTCGAACCACTCTCTGATCCAGTGAACTGTTCAGTGGAGTCCCCCAAAAAAGGACCCTGACAGACTGGTCAGGTACAATGGTCTCAGCTTTTCTGGGGTGCTGGCAGACTAGTAAAACATTAAGGGTTTGAGGAAATTTCCCGTTTTCATGTGACACTATGAAATATCAGTCTGGAAGACTCCCACAAGATCTTAAAAATTTCAGATATTTAAAACTGGAAAATAGTATTTGCACATGTACATGGATGTGTGTGTACATATGTTCATATATGTTGTATATATTTGCCTAAGGAGGCTCATTGAAGTCAGTGGAACTGTTTGTTTACTAACTGCCTCTGTGAGCAGAGATATGGAGAATTCCTTGAACCATTTCTGAATTCAGTACTGGTGATAATCTATGCCAGAAACAGACTCAATTTCACCACTACATTTCCCAGGATTTTATTCTGAATCCTTTCATAATTAAAGGATTCAAAATTATTTCAACACACTGCTGAAATTTCCTTCTAACAAGATGAAAAAGTCAACTATTGAACCACGCGCAACACTGTCTTTATTTTATTCTTTTGTTTTGAAAGAAATGTCATGTTACTCAGTTTACAAAGTTTTAAATTGTATCAAAGGCATGAGGCAATGACAAAACCAGTAAGCATAGGAGAGGAAGTCACTTATAAAAAAAAAATAGATTCCTTTCTTCAGAAGCCTGGAGGGAAACATCCTCCTACAAAAATAAAGAGAAAGGCAATGGAGGAAAGCCAGTGCTCAGGAGGAGTGTCTTGCTAATAAAGATTTTTTGTGACCAGACGGAATTATGACTTTGAAATGAGACTAGTAAAGAGAGAGAAAAATGTGTTCTTTTAGAAAAGGGATATTGTATGGATTGGTTTTTTTGATGTATAATGATCCATATTCTCATCCAGATGCTGAGCTAAATTTTCTGTATACACTATCATGTCTGCATATATCAAAAAGCAAGGCGTCTGCTCCTTTCTATTTCAGACAGGAAAAAACCTCATATTAGATATCACATTAAACCTAATATGAACATATTTGTAGAAACCTCTACATGTACATGTACGGCTAATGTAAATGTTTATGTGGAAGTATGACGAATTAGACAAAAACATATTACTCTTTTTTTAATAAGCAATATTCTGGGTTATTTTATTACTTCATATAAGTTGCAGAAATGACATATGCCAGCCACCATAACAGAGCTCAACTAGCTTTCTGCTGAATCAATAAACCAAAGATGTATTCTACTATAGTACTTTTTATTAGTAGCAGTACAGCTCAAGATGGCTGTCTCTGAAGAAGGACCCTGGACAAAGAAATCTCTGGGCAATTTTACCCTTACAATCTGAGCTCCCCACCCCTCACACAAAGTTTGGGTCAATAATAATATTAGGGTCGAGGGTTTTCCTGTTCTTCATTGGGTCCTTTCATAGGTGACTAATTTCTTTCCTTATCTCTAGGCTGCAGCTTCCTCTGATGATTGTGCCTTCTTTATCTTCAGTCTCAAACAGTCTCTGGGGGCTTCTTTTACTTAACCAGGTAAAAAGGTAACTAGGTAACTGGGTGAAAGTTCACAGCTTGCAACCTAAGGCATCAGCAAATCGAACTACTAAAGCTAAGCAAGTCATGTGAAAAAAGCTCTGTAGAAGTAGGCTATCAAATCACATGGCATATGTCAAAAGGCTTTCTCTCTCTTGCATACAAATATACAATTTATTGATAGAAATATAAACAAGACTTCATATACTTTATTAGGTGATTAACACTTTGACTAACACATAACTAAAAATCTTTGGAATAACTGTATTTACAAGCCATTCTTTAACTCAGGTAAATGGATTTCTGTGCAAAATACAACATAGTTTCTGAATGTATAAGAAATTCTGAAGGTCCTTGAAATTATGTATGATTTATATTGCTTTTGTACATTTTTCTTAGGATATTCTTCTACTCAGTAAAAAATGCATTAAATGAGGCATTGCTTGATCTAAAATAACAATAAAAAAATCATAGTTTACAAAACCAGCCATTTGTACTAATTAATCCACCAGGGAAAAGACTTCATCTCCTACACATAAATAATACATAATTTAATGAAACTACAGGACACTGGAGAGAAGGAATTGCTTGTTTCTATGTTTTGAGCTCTTAGATTATTTATTAAATCTTGATGTTTAGTGTTAAAATAGGTTATCTTATTCCAGCAATATATTTTCCTTTTATCCGCAAAGAGATCCAAAAAATATAAAATTTCAACCTGGAGACAATTCCCATTAAACCCAAAAAGAGTCTGAAATGTAACAGGATGTAAATGAATGCATAAAAACATAATACATAGTGAAATGAAAATAAAAGAGAGCTAGAATACATCATCAGATATGTTCCTCACACTTTGCTGCGTGTTCTTAACATCAATGAAGTACAGTAGAACATAATTTTGTTTTATGACTAGTTTAAACATAAGCATAAAGACACAGGACATATTTAAATCAATGTCATTTAACAGAAAGGATTATAATGATGTGAATTTATCAGGTAAGAAGAGACAAGAACAGAATCTTTCTAGTTTGTATTTTGTTTTTGATGACTTTATTAGACCTTGAATAAGAAAATTAGTGACTTTCACACAAGTACTAGCTGCACACATTGCAGTCAATTTTGGCTGCTGAAGAGGCTCCTGAGATGACCTGCTCTTATTCCACTGAGTGCACTGAAGATTAAATTAAGAACTTGCATTGGGTATTAGCTACATGTAGGAACTCATTAGACCAAAAATATTGTGATGATATGCAGTGAGATTCTTTGTTATACAAAAAATTGCAAAATATTCTATCAGGTTTTAAACCCCAATTTTTATGCATGATTTTAAGTTTTGTGTCTGCAAATATTTTTCCCTTCCCTTCCCTTCCCTTCCCTTCCCTTCCCTTCCCTTCCCTTCCCTTCC
>VXAY01006932.1:134045-250210 GCA_013399855.1 Oxyruncus cristatus | reverse complement strand
TCTTTCCCCTTCCCTCCCCGTTCCTGTATTTATAGTTTATTATAAAGAGAAAATTCTTTCTTTTAGGGAAAAAAGAAAAAAAAAAAAAGAAGTCTTTTTCCAAGAAAAAGAAAATTTTTTTTCTATATCTCTTTCCATACAAACTTCTAATTTTCCTGAAGAATTTTTTTTTCCAGAATGACAGCAGTTTCAGGACCTGTGCTTGCAGTCAACCTTTTCAATAGTTTCTTAAAATGCCCAAAGCACAGTATTGACAATCCTATATCATTTACTTCCAAGTTGCAGGACTATAAATAAATAAATAAATTTTAAAAAAAGTAAATTAGCCCAGAGTAGTTTTTTAAAGTGATTCACTGCAGCATGTAAAAAAATACATTGTTTTTTAGTCTGCAATCAAAGAGTAAACACACATATTTTTATTGAGATTATTTTTATTGCATAAAGTCTGGAGGATATACAGAATTTCTAAAGGCTATATATACCACTGTCAATTTACCTTTGCAATAGAGCTAACTGATTAGTCACAGCTATGTCAACAATAATCTACTTCCAGGTTTTCTAACACAGTCAGGACAGGGATACAAACTGAGTGGATCTTTATAACAAGTCAAAGTACATATATTTTGTTGTCCCATTGATTAATATTCTCAGATTCACATTCACAGCACCATTCTACATCTGAAAAATTCAAAATATAGTAAAATAAATAGGATGTTAGGCAGACTTGCATTTATAAACCAGCAAGTTTCTAAAGACTCATAGATCTGGTCTTTTAATCCATTTTCATGTGCATTTTCCTAAACTAAATTTTTCATATTATGGACAAGATTAGAAAAATAAAATGAAGAAGAAGGAAAAAAAAAAAAAAAAAAACAATCAGATTCCTTTTTTTTTTTTTTTTTTTTCCACACAGTACTGTTATTCTGTTATATCTAATGTTGATTTCAGGATCTAATTTAGCAGCATTCAAGGATAGAATAGGTCATGAAACAAAGAACCTACTCTGTACTCTCTTCAGTACACTCAAGGCCTACAGCACATTTTCACACAGTGGCCAGTTCCAACACATATACCTGTTTCTGGTGCACAGTGGCACAGTTCATTTTGGTGCTACATGGTGTCCAGTAAATATTCAGAGACAAGTGCTTTGCACCAGAATGGATATTATTAATTGTAAACAGTGGTAACCTTTCTTGGACTGATGAATGTAGAAGCCTTTGTGAAAGAGAAAAAAGCATGATTTTAGAGCTCAGCTCTTTATAACTTACTCAGCAAAACCATATTTATCATTAATTTGACACATTTCTTAGATAGATTTGCCAAATGAACTTCTTGCTAGACTTTTACCAACTGTTGACATTTGGGAAGATTTAAAAAAAACTCCAAGGTGTTCTCTTCCACATATTTAGCACAGAAGCATATTCAACCCTTGCACAAAGGATCAAATATGATCGATGAGCTGGACTTCTCTTTCTACACTAGTCCATTCTACATATTTTGCACTAGCTACTAAATGTGTTGTCACTACTTTTAAAGAGGCTGATGATCCATTTGGAATTCAGAATGTGTATTATAAGCATAGAGTGATTTATATATAGGTATGAAGGTGACATATTATGCCCTCAGGCACAAATGCCCAGTGAGATCGCTTAAAAAGGGGCAGCCCATCTCTAAAGTTATCTAAGAGTGAACAGAGACCACTTTCCTTTTCTCAGATAAGATCTTTAATAATCTTAGACAATTTTTGAGAAGCAGAGTAGACAAGGTAACCATGACAAATATAAAAATCATGTGAAGGTGACTTTGCAAACTGCATCAATCTTTCCTGCACCACTAACTGCAAGAAACTTGATTTTTTTGTCATTCTTTTTTCAGCGCTCTTTCTTTCTGTACCTTTTTTTTGAAAGCAGAGAAGAACATGGTGAACAGTGCAACTTTGCTAAATTAGGCAAAAGAAAAAGCCCTTCTGTATTTACATTTGGTTTGTCATATACTCCATTTAAAATCTAAAAGTGCAAACCACTCACATTTTATGCTTCACATCACTGTCAACTTGAGTATAGATTTGTCTATATTGATCTCCAGGGCAATCAGGATTCATATTGAATATACTCTTCTGACTAGGTTAACAATTGACTTTTCTGTCAATAGCAGCAACATATTATCTGCATACAACATGATGTGTTACCATTTACTGCCTCAACTTGCCTGTTTTTGGAATTTCTTGACCATTTTTGTCAAGGTTTCTAGTTTCTATTACTATATTAAATAAGATATTACTATATTCAATGAGAAAGGTAATCAGTTATTTACTGGTTTTTTACTAGGTGCAATAAAATAGAAATGGGTCTAAAGTAGAAATTATGAAAATTATTAACCTTGCACTAACACTGCATGTATGCTATGTACAATTTCATCACATACTTCCTTCCTTGCCCTCCACCCCAGCCCCACTTCTCCATGAACACATGATAATTTAACAGAATTAATATTTTCCATTATAAAATAAAAAACCTGTTTGTGAAACACAGGAATTATGGTTAACACTGTTACTGCAGCTCCCAGCAAACCATAGCATGTGCATCCTAGTTTCTAATAAGACAATCTGATCCATTTCTTTTTTTACTGTAAGCACATTGAGTTAAATCCTTAGGTAGCTAAGGACAAACTGCAGAAATACCACAAGGGGAATCAGGAGAAGAGAAAAATACTTTTGCCTCCAGGGCTTAGTTCTTGAGGCAATATGTAGACATCTTTTGATGTTTAAAGTTGAGTTGTTTTGTTTATCAAACAAAATATACCCATGAAACCTTGTGGAGGGTAATTATTTACCTCAAACTGCTTGTCATATTGGTGTGGTTTAACCCGTCAGCAACCAAGCCCCACAGAGATGCTCATTCACTGCCCCACCATCAGGACTGGGGAGAGAATTGAAAGGATAACAACTAGAAAAGTCGTTTGTTGAGATAATGACAGCTTAATAGGGAAAGCAAAAGCTGCGCACACAAACAAAGAAAGCCAAGGTATTAATTTGCTGCTTCCAGTGGGCAGGCACTGTTCAGCCTCTCCAGGAGAGCAGGGCCTCATCACAAAAAAACGGTTACTTGGGAGGACAAACACCATCACTCTAAACGTTCCTTCCTCCTTCTTTCCCCAACTCTGTATATTCAGCATGATGTCATGTGGTATGGAATGTCCCTTTGGGCAGTTCGGGTCACCTGTTTCACCTTTTCCCCCAGCCTCCTCACCAGTGTTTCAGCATGGAAAGCAGAAAAGGCTTTGATTCTGTATAAGCACTGCTCAGCAATGGCAAAAACATCTATATATTAGCAACCCTGTGTTCAGCACAAATCCAAAACACAGGCCCATATTAGCCATTGTGAAGAAAATTTACTCTAGCCAATATACCTACAAAATTAAGGGCTAATAAAAATTGTATGCAAAGATATTTAGATACCTTTAAATGTTACCTTTCACTGCCCTTGAAGTGCCTGGAAGTGGTCTTGTACTAGGCAGTGTAAGAAAAAAAATCTTTTAAAGAGACTGAAAAAAAAAATTATTTATTAAAATTCTACAAAGCACTGTTCAAAATTTTATATCAAAAATTAATCATTGTGAACTGGTGTATGCCTTTATTTGACACAAAAAATTCTACTTGAGAAGTACTGTTTGGAAAACACACCATTTTCAAACACTCAAAAAGCAGTATAAAGATATATCTGTTTATATTTTCATCTATACCAATATAGGGTTCAAATACTTTGAAAACATTCAAATATATGTGTATATATATATTTTTATGTAGATATACAGCTGTATATGTATATGTAGGTGAATATGTATATTTGTATTTGTATGTGTGGCTTTTATCCTGCTTTGATAAATTTTAAAAATTAATTATGCCCATCATATATGAAAATGATTATGTTTTTTCCTTATTATGTAGTACCAAACAACGTGAACGTGAGAACATAAACAATTTTCTTCTTTCATTTTTTTCCTGCGTTTTTGTCATTTACTGCTACCAGTAAATAGTAGAGAAACAATTATAGACTTGAGAGAGAGAGAAAAAGAATGTGAGAAAATCAAGCTGCAAAGGCTGAATATGGGGAAAAACATGTTTGCTGTTATGAAGATATACAGAAAAACAAAAGACAGGAACTTCGACAAAATTGAAGAGCAGAAGTCTAAAGAAACAGTCAGGAATGGATGAATAAATAACAATTTCAGAGAAAACCTCAAGGCAGCTGGTTACAAGACAGGCATTTCACATGAGATGGGTGTTTTGAAAAATTAAAGAAGAGGAGAGTTTGAACTATTTTGCCTAATGAATGGATTTTCCTTGCTTAATGAATGGATTTTCATAATTCATAGTTTGCTGTTGATTTTGAAGGAGGGCATTACTTGATATATGATGTAATACCCTGTAAGTTCATGAGATCAGTGTTAGCTATCTCTGATCCTTGTAAATAAATATGAATACTAGAAAATATTAGAAGTACATATTGTATTTTGCTGTTCTGCAGCTAGAAGTTAGAAGACATTATTTTAATGCTTTTCAGATTCTCAGTAGGCATTTTATTTTTTCTTTGAAATACAGATAATTTTATGACAGTGAAAAACAGCACTTCCTTCATCCCCCTACTCCCTCTTTCTAGAAATAGGAGAGACCAAACAGGACTGTAGCTGTGTGCTGTTGTGGGATCAGACTTTAGTGTTTAATAACTGATCAGAATAGCATTCTTTAGTCTTTAATAACTAATCAGATTTATTTCTAAGGAACGTTTTGTGGTTGCTTTTTTTTTTTAATTATTAAAACCAATGACAAGACTTGGAGTATTTTTTTTAATTTCTTTTTACTTTTTCTTGTTCTAGTCAGGTTAGCAGTGAAGTGATCTATCCAAGAAGTGTTTACTCTCAGGTATTTGGATACTTTAGACTGAACTCAGTTGCCCAAAGCTATAAAATGCTTTTTTAAACCCTTCATAATATCACAGAATCACAGAACAGGTAAGGGTGAAAAGTACCACTGGAGTTCATCTAGTTTAACTCCACCTTGTCAAGCAGGGTCCCCTGGAGCACGTTACTCAAGATTTTGTCCAGATAGCTTTTGAGTATCTGCAGAGAAGAGACTCTACAACCTCTTTGGGCAGCCTGTTTCAGTGGTCTGTCATCCTCACAATAAAAAAAATATTTCCTTGTGTACTATTGGAACTGTCTGTGTTCCAGTTTCTGCCTGTTGCCTCTTGTCTATTGCTCAGCACCACTGAGAAGAGCCTGGCTCCATCTTCTTGACATTCTTCCTTCAGTTACTTGCATACGTTGACAAAATCCCCTCTCAGTCTTCTCAAGGCTCAATAGGGCCAACTCCCTCAGCCTTTCCTTGTAAGAGATATGCTTCAATATCCTTATCGTAGTCATAGCCCTCTTCCGGACCCACTCCAGGAGCTCCATGTCTCTCTTGTACTGAGGAGCCCAGAGCTGTTCACAGTACTTCAGGTGAGACCTCACCACAGCTGAGAAGAGGGGAAGTATCTCTTCCCCCTCCCTGTTGCAATTCCTCCCAGGATACCATTGGCCTTCTTAACCACAAGGGCACATTGGTGGCATATGGACAGTTTGTTGTCCACCAGTACTCCCAGGTCCTTCTCCACAGTACTACTTTCAAGCAGCTTGGCCTGCAGCCTGTACTGGTGCATGAGGTTATTATTGCCCAGGCGCAGGATCCTGTATTTGCCCTTACTGAATTTCAGATGTTTCCTCTCTGTCCATCTCTGCTATCAAGGTCATTCTGAAGAGCTGCACGGTACTATGGGGTATTGGCCACTCCTGAGAGCTTTATGTCATCCACAAACTTGCTGAAGGTGCACTCTGTCCCTTTATCCAAGCCACTGATGAATAAGTTAAACAAGACTGGACCCAGTATTGACCCTTGGAGGGCACCACTGACAGCACTCCAACTAGACCCTATGTTGCTGATCACAACCCTCTGAGACCTTCCATTCACCCAGTTATCAATTCACTTTACAGTCCCCCCTTCCAGTCATATCACAGATTCATAGAATGGTTTGTGTTTAAAGGACCTTAATGATCACCTAGCTTCAACCCCCCTACCATGGGCAGGGCCACCTTTCACCGGACCAGGTTGCTTAGAGCCCTATCCAACCTGGCCTTGAACACTTCCAGGGATAGAGTATTCACAACTTCTCTGGGCAACCTGTTCAAGTGTCTTGCCACCCTCACAGTAAAGAATTTCTTCCTAATATCTAATCTAAACCTACCTTCTTTCAGTTTGTACACCTATGCCCTTGCGAAAAGTCCGTCTCCTGCTCTCTTGTAAGCCCCCTTCAGCCACTGAAATGCTTCTGTAGGGTCTCCTTGGAACCTTCTCTTCTCCAGGCTGAACAAACACAACTCTCTCAGACTGTCTTTGTATGAGAGGTGCTCCAGCCCTCTGATAATCTTTGTGTCCCTCCTCTGAACTTCCTCCAACATTCCTCTATTATAGCTGTCAAACCCACAGAATTGTTTTGGTTGTCCCAAGACAGAGTTGGTGGCAAAGGGGCATATTAATTAGCAGCAAACTGAAGCTTTTTCACTACTCTGGTAGCAAACTAATGTTCTAATGAAACAACAAAATAGCAATGATCACCTAAGCACAGACAATCTTTACTAATCCAATAGAAACATGTTATGTCCAGGATGACAAAGGACACTGAAATGCCTTATCCTACATTTTACACAATTTTCAATGCTAATGAAGAATCTTTGAGAACCCTGAGTGTACCAACAAGCTCTGATGGCCCCAACTAAACCGCAAAGATCCCCCCCGTTAGACTATGTTTTTCTCTGCTTGGCAAATATACATATAGAGTGAATTTTGGACTAGTGAAGAAAAGTTATGCTTTCTGGATATAGGTCATCTTCTCACACACAAATTAACTTCTTATTTCTGTTAACATATACCAGGAATGCAATGGACAGTGAAGTGTCCTTTTGGAAATATAAAACTATTTAAAAAGTAAAGTTAAACCAATCAATTTTTTTCACCCTACTTTCAGGGATAACTGTGCTTTTCCCATCATATAGTCCACTCAGCAAGGAAGTAGAGACTTAGTTCATGTGTATAAATTGTCAGAAAACAAAAAACAAAGAAGCCAAATCCTGATTAAAAAAAATAAAAACAAAAAAAAACACAACCTATTCAAAATTTTCTTTATCGTTCAAGGGAAACAGTAGTTTACACAATGCATGATGGAATTTAAAAAGAAGTTATAAGACATTATAACAGAGATTTTAAAGAATGCCCTAACATTGAACTATTTCATCTGACTCACTCTTAGGGAGAAAAAAAGAAAACAAAAACCCCAGATTCTCTAGTGCAAAAAATCCGTCTATTAATTCTACTCTAATTTTCATCAGAAACAGTCATCTGAAACACAGCAAATGTATTATTAAAGAATAAAAATAAATATCTCCCAAAATGAATAACCCAGTTGTGAGGAACATAATTCACCCTTTTCATTTCTTTTATGTATTACATGCTTAATAAATAAGAGAATAAAAGTAGTTTCTTGTTTAACACTGTACTTCAGTGTTCTCATAAAAATAAAGTGACTTCCTACTCCACTCCCCTTTCATCTACTTAATAATTTGCAGACTCAATTTCATTCAAAATTTGTTTAAGCCACACTTTTTCTGATTCTTCTATGATGATTATGAGAAGATGATTTTGCAACTACTGCAGATGAAAACCTTAAACCTTCAAAATGCTCTTCAAAAATTAGGTTTCTTTTTTAGGAGGGGTAAAAAAACCAAGTAACATTGATTTTCTCCAGTGTGAGTCCTTCCCTTCCCACAGCCTACAGTTTTTCATTAACTGTTCCAGCATGGGTCCCTGCAGGGGGACAGCCTGCCTCATATGGTGTTCCACCACAGGCTGACGTGGAATCTCTGCGCTGGCACCTGGAGCACCTTCTTCTTCTTCTCCTTCTCTGTGACCTTGGTGACTGCAGGGATGTTTCTACCACATATTCTCAGGTTGACTCTGTTTGACATAGGAGAAGCTTCTGGCAGGTTCTCAGAGAAGCCCACCCATGTAGACTCCCCCATCTCTGCAAACTTTGCCACGCAAACCCAATACAAGGTTAAAGTTTGCTCTCCTGAAATTCAGAGTTGTGTCCCTGCTTTTTGTACTGCTTCCTCCTTTTAGGATCATGAATTCCATCTTCTCATGATCACTGCAGCCAAGGCTGCCCCAGATTTGAATCCACAACTGATTCTTCCTCATTCAGATTCAGGTAAGAAAATTCCCTTGTCAGCTTCTTGATCAACTTTGTCAGGAAATTGTCATCAATGCAATCACAGATTACTTGTGCATCAATATGTAGTCTTTTTAGCAAATTTCGAGGTGGTGAAAATTCTCCATGAGGAATAGGACCGGTCAATGTGAGGTTTCTATTGTTTGAGGAAGGATTCATCTACTTCTTCTTCCTAATGAGTAGCTTTACTGCAGGTAAACTACAACAACAGTCATGTTGATTTGGGCACTAATCTAGATTCATAAGAGATCAACTGCCTCCTAATCTGTCCAAAGGCAGAGCTCCGTGCATTCCCACACTTCTCCTGCAGAAAGCGTAACTCCCCCTACTCCCTTACCAGACCTGATCTCCCTGAAGAACCTGTATCGATCCATTGTAATTGTGCAGTGATGTGGAACATGATCATATTTAGTTATTAAACTGTTTCTAAATTAAAAATATTCTTTCACTTATATGTCATAAGCTTGATAAGTTTTAGCCATTCTTGATTGGATTCTGATCAGGTGAAAGAGTGTATAAAATGTAAGTTTTGTCAAAACTAATTGCAAATTATGGGAGAAAAAAGATGACAATTACCTAGAATTTTATCACTTTTGAGTTTTTTTGGTTCACTTGGAAGTATCTCACCACCCCAAAAGACTCAATTCAGTAATCCCAATGCCCATACAAAAGTGGTAGACATGAACCCGATACATTTGCACCTCTTTGAAGAATCAACAATATATGTATTCTTTGTTTCTCTCTTCTCAACTCATATTCACACAGGTGAATATTCAAACTTTAGAAAGGAAACTCTGGAGGGAAACCTAAAGTTATGTGTCTTAGATTTCTAATTTATACTGCCGAAAGTATTTTTCTTTTCTACTTGTGACTATGTACTTCTTAGAACCACAATGTAAGATCATATTTCCTGGTAATAATAACAATATAACTGCTCACTCAGCAACCAAATATTTCTAGTTCTTTTGAAAGAGTAACATTCATTCAAATTATTAGAAGCCCTGAAGAAAAAGTCAAAATATACAGCATCACCTCACCCCTAGAGGGAAAAAAATGTAATCAGACCTACATTTTACCTACAATAAAAATTTTATCTTTAGTAGCAAAGGAAACATGATAATATTATTTATGATAGTCAAACAAGCAATTAACTTGACTCAGGATAGTTATATTCAATATACAAAAAGATTTTTGTGCAGTCTATTGTGAATCACTGCCATGCAAAATGTCAAGTCTAAGAAAATATTTTAGCAGATTAGATAAACAGCAAATATTGCAGTTTTCAAATACCATCCTGAAAGTATTACATTCTTTGAATTTGGAACATAAAATCTTACCTGAAGAATTGAAATCTATTTTATAAAAATAGCAGCTTAAGAAAGCTACTGCTGAGAATAACCTTTTTATAATAAAGTGACATTTATATAAGCTGCTAAATTAATTTCAAAGAATATGGTTAATTTTCTGAATGTACTGGATTACATACAATATTTGACAAGGGGAATCTAATTAAGATGAAATATAATTTGAATACTGTTTTAATCTTACTTATTTCAATCAGGTATGTATTAACACATCCTTTCATTTAGACTTCAGGCACTGATTTCATATGCAGTTTCTCACAATGAATGATGACATACTAAGAGTAAGAGAGTATAGCTTTGCTGCATTCTTACCTATTGTCATATTCACAATAAGCAAAAGGTCGTTTTTTGCATACATGAGAACAGAGGTCTAAAATATCTCTAGAGTATATTTCACAACAGTGTCTTCTCATCAATTCAAAGGCCTGCTTCCTTGTTCCTTTCTTGTTAAAAATCAGTAAAATTTTTCTATCACTCTCTCTAATGTTGTAGTGTTTGGTTTTGATTAAGTAACTTCTCAGAATTTTAGAGTTATGACTAGTTTCATTAGTTTTATAGAGAGTCATATTTTTCTTTTCAGACAAGTATGGCTAGAAAAAATATTAGAAAATTTATTAGTTGATTTCAGTGACAAAAATGCTAAAGCCAGATCAGGTGCATTAAATGTAAATATTTAAATAAATATGGTTTGGAATATGCATGATCTTTTCATTAGCAGTGAAAGTTCACAGGTTATTTATTTACCTGACAGTATACAGTGTCAGGATCTGTCTTGTCCTGATCTGATTTTAGTTTCTTTTAGCAGCTCACGTTCCACCACAAAGAACAGTGTTCTTTGCTGTCTTCTTGTTACCCAAGCCTCACTCAATTCAACTCAAGTAAGACTAGCACTGGTGAATTTAGGACCAAAAGAGCATTGCAAGGGTGAGCATAACACAAGGGGAGAGAGTTAGACGCTGGGAATTTTATGTTTAACAATTTTGATGGTATTAGTAGTGTCATGTTTCTATTAAAACTAGAAAAATTCATATATGAGTGCAACTAACTAAACTAGTGAGTTTGTTGTAGATTTGATTGCTATTGTATTAGTTGGACTAACAATAAATTTTTTTCCTTCCCTATGCCCCAACAGTATTCTGAATATAATTTCAGACTATTCCAAAATGGGGAGGGAGAAGGAGTCAATTACTATAGAATCATATCCTCATGGAATATACTCAGTTGGAAGGTACCCACAAGGTCATTGAGTCCAACTCCCTGCACAGGACAACCACAAAAATCACACCATATTTCTGAGAGCATTGTTTTCTGAATTCTGACACAGTTAGTGCCATGGCCACTTCCTTGAGGAGCCTATTCTGACACTTGACGACCCTCTGGGTGAAGAAACTTTTCCCAATATTCAACCTAAACTTCTTCTGCCGCACAGCTTTTGAAGAGTAAATGGACTTGGGATTCCAAAAGTTACTTTCTTTGAGAGATATCTTGAACCATGCATCTATTTCAGGAGAAAGTAAGGGGGGGGAGATGAAAAATGTTTGTTTGTTGGCAATAGTATCTGTTCATGTCAGGAGAAATTCAAAGAATAATTTGTGCAGATGCTCATTCAAGAGGGAAAACCCCCCAGATAACTGTACTTCCTGTATTCCCTGTCTGTCACAAACATGACTGCATAGTTTCTGCCTCATTTTCCTGTAAGGCTCTCCTAGACTTCAAGCTGTTAAACCTTCTGAGTTCTCTTTACTCCAAAATATGCATATATAGGTACGTGTGTCTTGGTTCAGTCGGAGTCAAACAGTGAGGGAGAAGATGTTGGACTTCCCTTCTTTTATATATATATATATATATATGTATATATATATATACACATATATATATATGTCAGTATATACTAGCTCCTGAGTGTTAGAGGAAGAACAAGGGCGTCTTTGTGAGTAGATACATGGGTTAGGTAACCTGCCCTGTGTAGGTTATCTGATGTGGACAAGGGTTTTGAGAAAAATGTAGCAAATAATGCAAAGGGAGCTAGCTAGCCCCTGTTATATTCTTTTCCTACTCTATTTGCTAATGAGATGTAGAAGTTATTGGTTAATGAAATGAGTAAATCAGGACCTTACGAAAATTATGGTTCTCCAGGCTGTGTGTGATTAAAATGCTTCAATACCAGTAAACAAAAAAACCCCAACCAACCAACCACACAAAACCCCACAAAAAAAACAACCAAACAAAAAAAAACCCCACACAACCAACCAACCAACCAAAACCCTACCCTTTTTTAGTTTAAAAGCATTATCCCTGTCCCACAGCAATAGGCGCTAGAAAAAGTCTATCCCCATCTTTTTTATAAGTCCCCTTTAAGTATTGTAGGGCTGAAATAATTTAACTCAACCCTATTTGAGTTCCTGTATTTGATTCACAGGACTTCCTGAACCTCCTCTCTGCACACTGCATATTCCAGACCTTTGGTACAGAATTAGAATCCTTCTCTGGAACTAAAAGCAATATAAGATATGCAACTCATTTTTTGTAATGAAACTTCTATGCTATTTGCTGTATTAGCAAAGTCTAAAACGCAACTCATAAGACCTTGTGTGATTTGAGTGTTTTGGAGAGGGGTTAATGAATGAATTGTAATGTAAGTAGTGAAAACAAGTTATTACATATCCTACTAATTCAAATTAACTTTCTTAGAGGACAAACAAAAATAATTCTGGAGTATTTCTAGTGTGATATATAGAGATAGAAGTTTTGTTAAGTTAAGTCAAAACAAGCCAGTGACAACAAAAATATGCAAGGTGATATTTAATTTTTAGACACAAAGGGCTTTGTACCTACTCCATTTCTATTATATTTTAATTAGTTCCTAATATCCAAGTGTCCTTCCTTTAGGTCAGTGACTTAACTTTCCTTAAAGTTAATATTCATAAGGCTAAAGTCTTAGAGAAATATAGTTACATTAAAAGTCTGTAAGTTTGAAAGGGAATGTTTTACAAGGAAGAGACTTAGGTGTGCTGTTTTGTCTGTGATAAAGTTAATTTTGTTCATAGTAGTTGGTATGGAAATATGATTTGGATTTATGCCAGAAACTGTGGGTAACTCAAAGATGCCTTCACTATTGCTGAGCAGTGCTTACACAGAGACAAGACCTCCTCTGCCTCTCACCAGTGAGGAGGCTGGGGGTGCACAAGAAGTTGGGAGGGGACAAAGCTGGGATAGCTGATCCCAACTGACCAAAGGCCACCTGGTGTCATGCTCAGTATATAAAGCTGAGGAAAGAAGAAGAAAGGGGTATGTGTGGGGGGAACATTCAGTGTGATGGTGTTTGTTTTCTCAAGTCACCATTACATATGATGGAGACTTGCTTTCCTGGGGATATCTGAACACCTCCCTGCCATTGAAAAGTGGGAAATAAATTCCTTGGTTTGCTTTCCTTTGTACATGCAGCTTTTGTTTTACCTGTTAAGCTGCCTTTCTCTCAAACTAGTTTTCTCACTTTTACCCTTCCGATTCTCTTTCCCATCTCACCAGTTGAAAGTGTGTGAGAGGTGCTGTGGGGCTTAGTTGACAGCTGGGGTTAAACCATGGCATTAAGTGACACATTCTGCATCACGGACTTAAAAGTAGGCTTGGATTATTTCTTTTGATGTGTGAAAGGTGACAGTGCTTTAGAATTACCTTAGCCGTCCCAGAGCGCAATGGTATTGTCAAGTTCCTGAAAGTAATAGAGATTCTTCTCTATCCAAATGATCCTGCATTTCTCTGGCACATTGGTCCAGGTCTGATTTGATCCCATAAACTCTCTGGGGGCATGATTGTGTTAGTTTTTTGGTTGTTTGTTTTTTTGTTTTGATTTGGTTTGGGGTTTTTTATTATTCTTTAAGATTGAATGATATATAACAAAAAAAATTGTTCTTGATTGCAGTTTTGTATCTTGTTGTCAAGGTTATATGTTATAAACAGAACAAGCTAGCGTGAAATATCTCAAAGTTTACTGAAATAGTGATGGAAACCTTGGAAAACTTGATGAGGTCAAATTTACAGTTGACACCAAACTGCAGGGATCTCTTGATCCACAAAACAGGTGGCAAGCAAAACAGTTGTTAAACCCCTTTCCAACTCTGAAAGTAGTCTTTGAACAAAATGTATCATATATCAGTTTGTGGTGGTTTTGATTCCAGGCCTTCCTTGGTAACCAGGTTGTAACCGAGGAACCAAGGCCATGTTCCCAGTATTCCACAGGATTTTTACGTGAGCAAGGGTATAAATAAGAAGGGAGAGGAAGCTCTCCCTCTCTTCTCTTCCAGTGAGGTTCAGGAGCAGTGGGTCTCTGTGTTGGTCTTGCTCTATCAGCTGAGGCCTGCAGTGACTACTGGTCTGCCACGCGGGAGATCGGAGAGTGCCGGTGATCCTGTTTTTCTAAGGGATGTGGTGAGATTAAGATTTGCTAGTTCTTCATTTTGCTAGTTCTTAGTTTTTTATTGTGTGTATCTGGTTTTCCCTTTTTCCCTTTTTCCCCTTTCCTTTTCCCTTTTCCTCCGGGGAAGGGGGCTGTATTCAGGGTCCCTGATATTGTACATAGTATTCTAGCTGTATGTAACTGTAAATATATGCAAAAATATATATTTTGATATAAGTCAGTTGGTTTTGGGTTCTTCAGTTTCTATAGTTTGTTTTTTTTTTTCCCTTTGTCCTGGGGGAGGCTTTCTCTGTGGGCTTGGACAGTTGGCATGAAGCCAACACACAGTTTTTTAATTGAACCTAAGAAGCAGTTTATATATTTTCTACAATCTGGGGAAAACTGTTTAGTAAAATGTAAGTATTTTTAAAAGTATGAAAGAACACAAGCCAAAAAATCCATTATAAAAACAATAACAAAACTGAAAGAGAAATATAATATGACTTGTAATTTTTATAATTTTTTTCTGTCTACATTTCTTTGTAGTTTTTTGGTCCCTCGTGATAGGGTTCTCCTTTTTTTTTTGTTCATTTTCCTTTATTCTATTTTTGTTCACTAGGGCAAAAAAGCAAAAGAGCTACTGACATGTTTTGGAACTCATATTGTTTTTCTCTATCTGCAGTTTAGAAATAAGAAAACATTACAAAATTTTAGAAAGGTTGGAATCTGAAATGATTGAGAAATAGAAATCAAAGGTTTTGCTTTATTCTTGAGTCTTACAGTGTGCATGTCTTCAGATCAATTGGATAAAATACAGGACTCGAAAGTTAGACGTATAAAGACACAACTTTCTAATATTGTGCTCACAGGCACACCAGATAGGTCAGTTAATTACAAAATTTAATTATAGTCTCCATCTTATTTTACATTTTATTCCTTGAGACTTAAGTGACATTACATGAGCTCATCCATCATGTCATTCTTGCTCGTCCTCCTTCCTGGGTTTTGTATATGAGATGAAATATCTCTTAAAAAAATAAAAAAGGAAATTAAACAATCTTTGACTCGATACATTTTATGCACAAGTAGAAAAACTGAGCAACTAGGACAGTGATAAACCTCAGAAAAGAGTACAAGATAAAGAAGAAAACTGTAGTGATTCTCACAATTGATCTAGGGAGTCATTTATGCAAGGCAAAACCTTCTGAATAATGATGATGATAACTGAAAAAGCTTTGGTGCAGAAGGTGCAGAATCTCCATGAAATATAATGATATGAATTCATAAATATTAAGATAACATCACCTTACAATTGAAAGGATAGCTAGAAAACTTTTTTTTTCGATTTTTGACTTGAAATATAATTTATAAACAGTCAAAGTAATAGGTGAAGAACAAACAGTAACTGTCATGTAGACGTTAAAATTGAATATGAGAAAGCCCAAAAGATTAGGATATTTGCTATAAAATCATTACTATCTAAATGGTGAAACTTTTTCATTCTAATTTGAATTATTCCCATGCTTATAGAAGCTTGTGTTCATAGTGGTAAAAATAAATAGTCTGAACTTTATCCTTCAATCTAGTGGGGTAGTGAAGACAGAGAGATTGCAGGAAATTAATTCCTGGAGATATTAAAAACAAGATCTTAAGCACCTTGATAAAAATTGCAAAGTTAATGCTACTTGAGTGGATAGTTGGAACAGATGACTTCCTGAGGTTCCTTCCAACATTAATTATTATATGTCTATGATAACTGACACAACTATTTTATATATATGCATAATTTAATAAAAATGTAAAGAATATGTTTATAATATTAAGAATCTCCAAATACATATGCTTCCATTGTGATTCAAGTCTCTTTAAGGTTCTATTTAGGATGTCATTTATGAGAGTGTAAAGACTGTCGGCATTCATCTACAGCTTTATGTATGGCAGTATTTTTAGACTGCAGAATTAACACCAAACATGAAGGTGCAGTATTGCACAAAGCAGCAATGCTAGCTCATGTCCTAGAAACTAGTTTATGAAGTGCTAAGCCCAGAAAAATTGATCTGCACCGCTTTGCTGTATCTATCCTGTTTCTGGCTGTAGAATTAGTTCAGATCACAGCTAGTTCAGTGCATGGCACTGTTTCATGAAAGGTAGACATACCTCCTATGTATTTCAACCTTTTTTTGCTCAGGAAACAAGACAACCTTAACCAACTTTAATTTCTTAATGACAATAAGAATTTACATTTCATTTAATTAAAATAAGTAAAGCAATACAGAAGACATTACAATTCCTGTTATTATAATAAAATGGAGGATTAAAAGTTTTGCCATTGAATTTACTAGAATTATGCTTCAATAAAAATTGAAATTAATAATGAAGAACAGAGGATGAGAAGGAGGAGGAAATGGAACACCTATACAAAGAAGTCTCTGATTTTCTTTAAACTGTTTTTAAATTGTATTTTTTATTTAAATTATATTTTGGCTTGACAGCATCTCAACTCACTTCCTCTTTATGTATGAGAAAAAAATCTAATCTGAAAATTGATAATGATTTTCAAACTTTTAATTCACCCCTCTTACACAAACCAAAACTAAATCCTTAAACACTTCAGCAACACAAGAGAATTTTTGAACATTGTTTTGATATTTTTTTAGGAGGTCTCACTTCATAGATTTCAGTTTGCTTCTGTTTACCAGATTTTTCTGTTGGACTGTATCTGTAAAAATGCAGTAAGTCATGTAAGACATGCCCTCTCCTGTAAAATTCTCTACAACTATGGAATGGAGATACAAAACAACTTAGAAAATTTATATATATATATATATATCTGAGAAGGAGTTCTCAGAAACACTTCTCTTTGAAGTTCATACTTTTAAATGAAAACTTTATGTATACAATTTTGAAGTGAATCCAAAAAGAAGAAAAAGGGTAAAAAAGTGGTGAATCAAATGATAAGCACCTGAAATTTTTCACTGTTTTACCATAAAAGAATCTCCAATCCTCATTTACCATTAGTGTTTTTTTTCTCCTAGTCCCAAAGTAATAACCTTACTGTTTCTAAAAATTAAGTAATAAACTCTGAAAACAATATAAAGGGTATCAGTCTTTGTATTGTTTATCCTACTTAATTGTTAATGTGATTGCATCTTGGAATGCAAAAATGTCTTAAGGCAAAAAAATGTACCCAAGATTTTATTTTTTTTCTTCTAATTTGGTATTACAAGTACTTGGAGTTTAACCTTGGACTCAAAAGGGTAATATGGTACAGTATATTTCCCTAAACCCTTTAGTGTAGTATATTCCCCTATACCCAGTAATACATTCTCTCTTGCTGTGCTGTTCGGTATTTCTTTTGTGACAAGCAGGATGCAGAGCTTGTCTGTATCAGAAGTGGTAGACAATATGTATGCTTTAGTTTTATTACAACAGTAACACAAGTTAATATTGTTCACTTAAATTTACATCATATTCATTGTAGAACTATATAAAGCATTTATTATAAAATCTTTGTTTGAATATTGCTGTAATGTGAGCAATTATCTTTTCCTTTGATTACATAATTCTTATGGTGACATTTAAAGCAAAGCTCAATACTTGGAAAGGAGAACACCTTTTGCATTGTTTTTCCTTTCTTCAATGGATGCACAAATTCTTTACGCTAGGGCTGTGTATAAATTGTTACATAGTATAAAATTTGTCAAGCAGCACAAGATAAACATTTGAAATCATATCACAATAATTCAGCATAATTTACACTCTTTTTCAGAAACCTCTCTCCATAATAATTTCCATCAGCCCAAGACCTGAGCCTAACTATACACAGGATATCTTACTAACATGTTTTATGGATCATAGTAGATGAGTTAGTCCTATGTGCATATCTGCAACCTGATTTGTTTGGGTCTTCTCTCTGCCGGTGTGTCAATGGGCCAATGGGTGGGAAGTAGCTTGTATCCATTATGTCAAATTTTCTTCTCTCAGACAGTGTCAACTGGATCCCTATCGTCAGCCTGAAAATGTCATTTGTTATAAATGCTCACTAGCATCAGCAGCTGGTCTAACAAACTAACATCTTAGGGAAATGTGTTGTAGAAAACTCTCAAATTCCCATTCTTAGGAGATCACCAGGTGAAAACAATTCATTGAACCTCTTCCCTAAACCTTCTGCACTGCTGCAAACAACTCTTGAGGGGTGGGGGGAAAATTAGTATCTGAGAAACTCCATAATTTACTGCAGAATTCAGATGACTCAGAAAAAGTCAAAAGTTGCTGGGTGTTTCCTTAAACTCCTGACACTAGTAAAGGAGAAACTAAACAAAATCATACTTGTCTTTCTACTGTTACAAAAAATCCAAATCTACCTGAAAAATGCTCAGCCCTCAAAGGACACCATTAGCTACTGAACTCTTAGAGAAACTATGGGTTCTTCTCCTGATACCTTGGCTAGCATGAAGAAATACTCACCTATTTCAAAAATTTTCTGAAACCCTTGGTAGTGGTTCTGATAATTGGTTAGAACACCACTCTGAGTACTCTTCAAAATGACTAGTATGTAACTGATGCCTGGTAGGATTTTGAGTAGAATGAGTAAAAGACAATCTTTAGGACTTTAAATCAAAGTCTGATACAGTCAGTGGTAGGTATATATGCATTCCTAATTAAATAATGGATTACATGATTTATTTCACTTATATAAATTATGGATCACCTTGCATTTTCTTGAATGCTCAGTTTCAATTTTTTTTTATGTTTGTCTAATACATTTTTTTAAAATATATTACATTTTTCCCAAGAATGGAATTAAAGAAAAAGACTATAAATAAGCAGTGACCAAAAAAAAGCCAAACAAAAACATTCTTTCCCAATCTACACTTGTGGAACTGAAGGCATTTTTGTGAATTTAATTTCCATTTGTCTCATTTTGTATTCATTCAGAAAACAATATATTTTGGATTTGTTGCATACTTTCAGAATTACAGTCTAACTTATTTAGTGCCATCTCCAGTTATGGTTGACTTACGGAACTGAGGGATAGGGAAACAAAAAATATTACTGCTGTCACACAGCAAAACACAAGAATAATGTAAAATATGAAGAAAATGTCATTTACATGCAATGTTTTGAAAGGAAAGATGGTGATTGATAGCAGTTCTAAACTCTACAAGGCAGGCAAACAGTTGGGAATTTACCAGCAGTTCTGCAATTAATTAGCATATAAATATCAGTATTTCCTTGTATGGAACATGTGGTAAAGATTGAGGCATACATTTTATAAGTCAGAAAAGATAATTCAAAGCCTTCTTTACATTTGTTCCTGGGCTGTCTGTGCATTTAACATAATGTAACTTTCTAACTAAATACACTAACTACAAATTTGTGAAATATTAATAGTACAACATGTATTTGATATAGCTATTTTCCATATGAGATTGTTAGTGTCTTTATTTTTAAATATATTAAAATGGATGGAAGATGCTTAGAAACTAGTTGGATTAACACCCTTGGAAGTGTGTACCTATATTAATGAGGTTATCAGTTACCATCTATATACGCAAAAACTATTCAAAATAACATATTATTTACAGAGCAGAAATGTTATTTTGAACAGCTTTCCTTCTGTGTAGCACTGCTGATTAATGCTAGTGTTTGCATATAGATCTGAACTTTGCATTATGTCATCTATCCTTGATAAGAATCAGATACTGTTTCTGGTTTTTAATTATTTCTTAGTGTTTTGGTTTTACTTTTAAGATAAAAAAAAAAGACAGGAAAACAACAACAATAAAACAAGCAAACAAAAACAACGCACCCCCCCAAAAAAAGAGGGATTTTTTTAAAAAGGGGCACTTCTGAAGTTTTAAGATATCTCTGCCTATAAATTTGTCTCAGTTTAATGAAGGGTACGTAGAGAACCATAGAATGTCTACATATCAGGTCAGACCAAAGGTGGGTCTTGTTTAATATCTCACTTTCTAGAGTAGCTGTATACAAAAGTATGGAGAGCATGAAGACAAAAGCAATTCCTCAAGATACATCTGTTAATATCCTTCCTAGCTTCAGCTATATTCAAAGACTTAGGGAGCTGAACCCAAGTGGACTGTAACTATTCATATTGTTTTCATAGAAGCATAGAATCACTAAGTTTGAAAAAGACTTTGCACAGCTTTGCACAGGACAACTGCTTTCTGTGAGCTACCACCTTCTGTTTTGGACCTGACTCCCAGCTCCTGCACCAGAAGACAAAGTGAACAGTACATCCCTGCCAACCTCCTCAATGACACTTATGAAAATGTATTTCATACTTGCCCAAACCATGTCACTTCTGAAATGGAGACCCCTTGCTTCCACAAGTCATTGCTTCCACAGAAAAAAATTCACATAGACTAGATGAGGAAAGGTGATCCCTGAGCAGTATCACTTCTTGCTGTCACCAAGGGACTGCTGTCACGTGGGGGACTTCAATGCAGTCCTGGTACATGTACAATGTGGGAGGAGGTCTCAGGGACAGGAACAATTAGGCCTGTCAATGCCTTCAGAGCACTGACACTTCCAAAAGGTCTACTGCACAATGGCCTCAATTCTAGAAGTTTTAACATATATGAAACAGTTTTGGAATCCACAAGATGATAGAGTAGTCAGAAAGAGAGAATGCTATGAAATGATCAACATATGACCATCTGAATCCTATGACTTGGGACCCTTCTCATATATTGAATTCCATTGAAATACTTATTAGCAAATAGCCGTGACTTTTAAGTGTATAGTTAACAGATAGTTAATTTAGGCATCAGGTCTTCATGGGTTTTTTCTGCCATACATTTATATAGTTCAACAAAGATACTGTTTAATGATGATAATTATGCTGACTGTAACATTGCTAGAAGCTAGAATAAACAGTCTTTTCAAAGAGTTAAAAAGATATAATGAGAGATCTTAATTAAATAGTCCTACAGTTTTCTCAAATCTACTGTAAATACCTTCTGGGCTTTTTAGGAAGTGATAACTTCTTTTTCTTTCTATTTAACAAGTTTTCATTTGTGCTATGCATCTTTCTCTCATTTGCTCAAGTTAAGGTCACCTATGTTGACCTTTGTGTCTTTTATATGAGGCTTCTCAAGAAGGATGAAAGCATCATTTAATTTGTAATCTTCTGCTTTACAGTATAAATATTGTATCTTGTTAACCAAGCATAACAAAACAAAACACTGTGAATTGCACAGCGATTCAAAATACTTTGTGCTTACCTTGTTGGTATCAGCTTATAATAGCTCAATGATAACTTCCCGAGGAAAGGGAAAATTTTCTTCTCCTTAAATGCAACTCATCGTCTTCATATTTGTGTATGTGCATGTCCATGTTTGTGAAGAGATATCTGAAGTGCCAGAGGAAGAAAACTGGAAATTAAAGAGATTGCCATGCAACTTTGAAGACCCTCAAAAAAGCAGAGTCTGTCTACCATCAGACAACAGACCAAAGACAAACCTAATAGGTAACAAAAGAAACTTTCCTACAAACCAAGAAAGAACTCTGTGAAGTTCATTCAGCCTAGCAAGCTACTGAAAATTGAAAAGAAGAGGAAGAGAAGGAGGTTGGGAAGGAGGAGAGAGAGGGCTGGGAAGAAGGGAAATATTCTAAAAAATATTTTAGGAGTATAAAATATAGTCAGCTTAAATTATCTGTAGTGTGTTACTCTTGTTACTGACATAGTCTACAGCTACTTTTGAAATCAATGCATCTGGAAAGGAGTTGATGTATAGAGCAAAAATCTTATTATGAAGGATATAATCATCACACTGTACACATCTCAAGGTGTTTTATTTCAGAGTAACTTCAATTTGGTCATATGGACTGAATGCATATTTGCAGCTGAAGATCAGTTTTCATTTTTTGCTCTTTTTATTCCTGTACAAAACAGAAAGCTCTGTGAGCAATCTTTGTATCTGTGAGCCCATTTGATCATCAGCTGAGGTCCCATTTGCATGCTATATAAACTGCTTTGGGACTGATGCATGAAGATCATTATCAAGGTCTAAGGATAGTTGCAAGTGACAGTGTATCTCTGCAATTGTATTATGTACTACTACCTATACTGTGATTATTCCTACAGATTCCCATTGTTGTCTCAGAAGTTCAGTATTTATCTTTTTATGTATACATATATGTGTGTGTGTATGTGTGTGTAAATAATACTTTTGGGCATATAATCCATATAGTTGATAATAAACATTCCCTTCCTCTGGCTGGGATAGAGGCAATTGTCTTCATACCAGCCTGTATGGTGCTGTGCTTTAGATTTGTGACTGAAACAATGTTGGCAAAACAATTGTTCTAGCGATTGCTGAGCAGTGCTTGCACAGCATCAAGGCCTTCTTTGCTTCTCAGCCTGCTCTACACTGAGCGAATAGAATAGGGACAGGCAGAAATTTGTGAGGGGACACAGACAGGAGACCTGAGCCCAATGGATCAAAAGGATATTCTATACTATATGACATTATGCTCAGCAATAAAATTGGGGCATAATTTCTCTGAAGGAGTCGGTTCAAAGACTGTCTGAGCATTTGTCTGTTTGAAGGAGGTGGTGAGTCATTGCCTTTCCATCACTTGCTTGTTTGTGAGGGGTTGTGAAGTGTGGTGCAGGACCCATTAGAGGCTGATCCAAAAGTTTACTGATGAGAAAGTTACGCAGGATTGAGAGAGCAATGAAGCTCACAGTAGATTCTTAGCCTCCAGTCCCTAAAGGAAGTGATGGAACTAGGGAACCTTTTACCAAGATCTAGAACCCTCATTAAAATTCACATAGAGATAGGAGTTTTAGAACACAGAAAATGGCATGTGTATATTCTTTAACATAGATAATAAAATGCTTTTGGGATTTTTTCCTTATTAAGTTCCAGGTTTAGAAATTTAAATTAATTTATTTATTCATTTCTACCTATAATGTAGTGAACTAATTGTGCTTTTCTTTGCTGTTAGAAATTATATTTCTGGAAAATGGGAACAGACATCTTTAGTCTTCGCTTCTGCAGACTTTCAGATAGGCATTCTGGGTTTTTTTAAAGGGTTAAGGATTAAAAGGGAACATTACAAATCTTGAAATCATCAACCATTATCAGGATTGTTTGTTTAGTCAGGAATCCTCCTCCCTGCAGTGCATTTTCACAAAGTTTTTTCAGTGAGTGTGCACAAAATACAATTTGAGGTCTAAGAGGCTCAGTTTCTATGAAGGCTAATGTTCAGGTAGAAAAAAGATGATGGATAAAATTTCAATGATTTAGAATTTCTATAAACACTAACTTCAGCATGATTTTCTATTCATTGTAATTTCTGAGATTCAGTTTATTGTTACTACATCGTTCTATCTGCAAATGTTTAGTTTATGAGAAATGTAGATTTAAACATAGTATGTGTCTAATTTTGAAAATAAATGGCACTGGTCTATAAGCTACTGACATATGGTAGTTCTGGGCTTATAGAATTTTAGAGAGTTTTTCTTAAATAATGTAACAGGTAATTAAGAAAATTAGGATAACTACATGCACATTGTTCAACATTTCTTGGTTGGATTAGATTTCATCAAATTAAATACTAATACTGAAAGCAAACAAAAAATGATAATACATATGTTTATATACAGTTCAAACAACAGATGGTATTTTCAGAGAAGTATTGAAAATTAAATTGCCTGGTTTCTCACAGGATGATATGGTTTGATCTGTAGGGGTGAAATGAAAAACTCATTAAAGAGAGTTTAAAACAGAATTAGAGCTAGTATCAACTTTTGATTTCAGCATGAATAAACATTAAAAAACTTTTTCAGAGATTTTCTTTTCTACTGGTTATGAAATAAACTTTATGTTGTCAAAATTTGTGTATATTTTTGAAATAAACAGCTGTAGAGATTTAGCACAATTTTTTCAGGCACACTGTTCATTTTTATTTATATGTTTGCTTTTTCCCCATAAATTAATACTTCAGAGAGTGAAAAATATTGCAAAATTTAAATTACTTTTTCTTCAGTATGAAGTTTAACAATGGCAAGTATAAAGTCCTACCTCAGGGACAAAATAAGCCAAATAAGCTAAAGAGCCCAGTACTGGCTAGGATCTGTGTGTCTGAGGAGCAGTCATGCTAGAAGGGACCTGGAGGTCCTGGTAGCAAACTAGCTGAACATGAGTCAGCAGTGCAAAAAAGGTAAATTTTGATCCTGGTCTGCATCTGCGGGGGCATTTCTAGCAGAGATAGAGGCATTGGAAGTAGGGGATTGGAACTAGATGATCTTGAAACTCTCTTCCAACCCAAGCCATTCTGTGATTATCACTCTAATCTATTCAGCTTTTTTCAGGTCACACCTGGAATACTGTGCTTGGTTCTGATCCCCATAAAAGAAGAAAGATAAGTACAGAGTGTCAAAGCCCAGGAAGATGATCAAAGTACTGGAGAAGCTGCCTATAAGGAAAGACTAAAGAAGCTGGGTCTTTTCTCCCTGGAGAAAAGAATATTCGGGAGGGACTTTATTGAAATATTCCAGTAAAGGTGACTACACAGGAGATGGAGGCTTACTCTCCACAGAGTCACATGACTGGGTCACTCATTCGGGTGTATAGCTGATAGAATCTCATGTCCAAACTCATGTCCTCCCCCACAAACAGATTTCTTTTAATATACATCTCTTTCAACTTAATGAGATTTCAAACATGTAATATCAGGAATTATCTTTATGTTCGTTCCCTTTTCTGACAAAATTTGTCTTGTGTTTATACTTGTTAATTGAATCTCATCACAAATTTAGAATTATTTTGAATCTTTGCAATGAAACATATGTGTTGGTATGGAGTGATCAAGTCTGGAACCTCTAAGACACCTGATAAGCTGGAACTCAATCTGCTTAAGTAAAACATTGATTTTTTAGTGTAGTGTGTTGAACATAACTTTTTTCCATGCTAAATTTTCTCAAATATTTATGAAATCTATGTCTTTTCTCTGGATTCAAATTTCACAGGCTTATTAGTCTGATGAAAGTTTGATATTAGATGAGATTGCAAATAACTTTAAATCTCTTGCTTATACAAAACCCCAGTGAAGATTTGTGTGAGGGTCCCTCCAAATCTTCTGGACTTTGCAAAACCTTAATCTATGGTATTCAAGAACTTAAAACTTTTCTTTGTTAATGAATAACTTTCATTTTAATTTTGTCTCTTCAAAAATAAGTAAAATTAAAAAATTATTGGAAGGTCCTTCCTAGGGAAAATTAAGAAAATCTGAGCTAAGGACAATACTTCTGAAATTCCTGCTAATGATTATTAATTGTTTGGGGGGGGTTAATTTTCTGTAGGAAAATATTTTCCAGAATACTTACTTACCCTCAACAGTCTTACTTCATTACTTTTAGCAGTTTCCCTCCACTCAAAAATGAATCTGTATTCATACTATTCCTTCTATTAAGCTTTTGTAAACCTCAGCTTCATGCCCACTGATCCTTTTTTACTCCATGGAAATGAATTACTTTCCTTAGTATGCAGATCAGCTCATCAATTGAAAGTCTGACATCATCTTTTTAATCTTTTATTTCTGAACTTTATACTTTCTTCTCTGTCCTTCATTAAAAAAAAAAAATTCCTAATAAATTACAATGAAACCAGACTATCAAGTAAAAACTACATTCCGTTCTCAGGGAAATGAATATGAATTTAATAATTGCCTCCAGTGGCAGCAGAATTCTACTCTGTTTTCTTTAGAAAGTTATATACATGCATACATAGTTTTCTGTTGGTTCATCATAGCTGCTGGTTTTGAGTATGAATATTTGATATTACTCACCATAGCCAAAATGGAGGCAGCATTAACTATTTCAACAGTGGATAGGTGTCTTGCATGCATAAGGGTAATAAAAGTAGGCAGGTTTTTTTGTTAAAACTGTGTCTCTTAACTGTGCCTTTTCATGAATGCCTCTCTCCAAACCAGCCAGACTCAGTACTTCCAGTTGGAACACAAAACTGGCAAAAGTTAATATCTATTGAAGTGGAAATGTCTCCTATTTTCTTTTCTTGAAGTGAGGCAACAAAATATTTAAACTTTTGCAATCTCTAAATGTGTAGCTTTGCAGGAGTGCAATTAAAGTGACTTGAACATTGTAACTATATGAACAGAAAACACACACTCAGGTATGGCACTGTTTAAATAAAAGGTTTGCATAGAAATCTACATTTCGCTCACTTTTCAGTGCAGGTTCTCTTTCTCCAGTCAGACACCTCCCAGTGACTTCTTGGGTTGACAAATCCTTCAAAACTCTCCCTGGATTCCTGCAGGACCTGGCTGTGAGTCTGTTGCAAGCTGACTCTACATTCGTTCATCTGCCACTCTGTTCCTGCTATAGGCATCTCCTTTCTATGTCACTGAGTGTTTCCTCACTGTGTCATTTAAAAGCTTCTTTAAACATATCAGTGAAGGTCTAGTACCTTTTTCTTTTTTGAGGGATGCTGCTAATGTGATGTATATTACTCAAGGTGACCCCCTACTGACTAGTTTCACCCTTTTTGGGATGAACCCATTAGAAGAACTGGAATAAACACATTTAGTAGCTTTACCATCCATCACACTGTGTATCAATTCTCATTCTCAGAAGCGGACATTAAGCTGCACTGAGCTGTGTTGCAATTACTGTCTCATGAAACAGCTAATTTGCTTTGTATTCCTGGAACAATTCATTTACAGCTAGTTCAGTTTCCAGTGTAGACTTGTGCAAGGCACGCAAACACTTTGGGGGGTTTCTTTTGGAAGATTTATAGTATCCAAAAGGGTAACTATCTGTCCCACTTTTCAACCTAACCTCCACAGAATAATAAAAGGAAAAGTGTGTTAGCAGAACTTTACTGTGAACCAAGTGCTTGTCTTTGGCAGAACTGACCTTTTGTTCACAGACACACACACACTCTCCATACCCCACCATATGTAATGTGCATTTTAAGATCTCTTCAGTGGTCTTACAGTATAGTACTAATTTTGTCTGTCTTTCATGTGTTTTATCTGGTATTCTAAGAAAATGGGACTTTAACTATCACAGTATGTTTCTCTTTCTGTCACTGGTTATAATTCCTGAATTCATTTTCCAGTTGGAACCAATATTTTACATATCTTAAATATAGACTACATTTTCTTCCATTTCATTGAAAATCTTCTTCCAGGTAGGAGAGTAAGAGTCCTCCTACCTGTGTTTGGAGAAAGGAATGTTCCACAGTGACATACCTTCAACATCAGAAAATCTAACTATGAAATGCAACTGTCCTAGTTTACTGAGAGACATTATTCATGCGTCACTGTTTTAATTTATCCCAGAGGTATTTTCAAACTGCATATTGAAAATAATAGAAGTCGAAGCTAACACAAATTAAATTATGCTTAATTTTCATATATGAACCATTGGTTCATGTTTTCCTACATCACAATAATTCTATAGTTATTTTTTATGAGGCCCAGGTTAGTAGTGATGGAGTTGGATCAAATCAGTACCACCTTAGTGGGTACAGATTTAAACAACAGATTTACTTTGAATGGGTCTTTCTAAGTTGTCACACTAGATGCATATCCCATTTAAGATATGAAAACACCTTAGAAAAGCAAAATCAATTTGACAAAATGATATACAGTTTGAAGTGAAGCAATTAAGAATTTTCATTCTGAAATTCTATGTCTTTGTGGGGTTTTGGCCCTTAAATGGCAAAAATATAATTTCATTTTCTTTTAATGCTCTTGTATAATGCTCTATTAAATGTACAGATATAGTTCTTGTGAGCAACAGCTGAAAGCAACTGATTGTTCAGTAGCTGTAATAATATATTCTTCAGTGAGCTTCTCATGTTTCTCTGTCATTCCTGTATATAGTTGAAGTAAAAATTGGTTAGAGAATTCCAAGAAAATGCCTCTGAAGGAATAGCACAACTATTTCATCTGCATGTGTACCTACTAAAAAAATATTCAGTCAGATTAATAGAAGGATATCTTGATACCATAATCTTGGAAGCATATGCTGATAAAAAACAATATTTCTCTTACTGAAGTCAATAACAAAATATTTCCCACTTTATTGAAGAAGTGAAAGATTCACATAGATCTTTATTGTTGTTAATATCTTACTAAGAGGACTGTTGGCATTTTTCATAAACAGAGATGTCACTTCATTACAAAATCTCGTTGTCTAAATTTCACATTTATGAAGGTGTTCTTTCCAGTGGGAACATTTTTACAGAGTTCACGTCAGTATTGCCTAATTATGGAGATAATTCAGACAGGTTTGAAGGCATGCAACAGGTTTACTGTCTTGGGCCAAACTACAGAGGTTGAAAATGAGGCAGAAGACATACTCCCACAAAGTCGTACTTTCTGCTTCTCCTTTGATCCTCTTTTCTGATCATCAGAGTCACCACATTTACTGTCCTTTCAAAAAGAAAACCCAGTCGAACACCAGTTTATTTCTTTCCTTTACATCTAGCTCACTGTACCACACCCTTATTTGTAGTTATGCTATGGTAGTCTTTAAAAACCTGCCTTAGCAAACTTCTTTGCTGATTGCTTCCCTTTACCAGATATACTGCAATTCGTACCGTCGAGGCTCCTCCTCAGTCACTTTTTTTTTTCGTGGCAAGAATTCACTGTTCCACTAAAAGCATATAGACGTCAGTACTTATAAGTGGGGGATGGTTTTTCCAAAACATTTAGATAAAAGTATGCCAAGATTATGTAAACCAGAATATTCATTGAAAAGTAATAAACTGATGAAGAACCATTGGAAATTTCTTTTTGCTGTATCTAACTTTATGCCAAAATTATCCGGCAACAGCTGCAGCTTTCTGGCTTAGAACACTTAAACAGCACATTTTTTTCAGTTAAAAGAAAATAAAAACCCTTAAGATCACATTGTAATTAGATTAGGAAACATGGGAAGCTTCATCTTGCCTCATGCTTATCATCAAAATTTACCTCAAAATCTTTAAGAAAATGACATACTGGAGCATGAAATCTTAAATATGGAACTCTGACCACAGCAGCCTCTCACTTCACCTGATTCAATACAAAAAAGACATTCTGAAATCTATGTTTTATTTCCAGTTTGCATGGATATTATCTCAAACATTCGGATTTTCAGAGCTGTCTGAAGTGCTTGCCAAGCGTATGTCAACTCTAATACCTTGCAGATACTGTGGATGTTGTTATTATGTTACTGTTCAGTCTAGGTCACCTTTGGGTATCTGCTCTTTGAAAATATGTTCTTAACTTGACAAACACCTTGCAGATGAATATCTACCTTATAAGCTTTTTTTTGCAAGGATAAATTAACAACAAGTTTTTTTATTGTTTAGGTAGTATCAGTCTCCTTGGTAAGCTGGAGGGATTCCAGCTGACACTATACATCAAGAAAGAAGCTTAATTACGAGTGTGGTTTGTATACTAAAGATGCAAATGTTCGGGGTTTTGCTAGTTACTTAATTTTCATTTGTTTCTATAAAATGTTTCAAAACATAGTCTTGAAAATTATTGGCTTAGTAGGAGTGGCAAGACTTGAACTGATTTAACAACCAGGGAGATTAATCTTCAGACAAAGCATTCATGAGTCAGTTTTAGATAGAATGCCTTTGCTGTTTCTCTGCCCTAAACACGAAAGGCTGGAGCATGGGAACACATGAATAAGGTGAAATACTATCTGGTTTGCTCCTTCACTCAGTTTCCTCCACTATTTACATCCTAATTCAGTCTGTCATTCAACAGTTATTTCTTTAGAGAGGAACTAGAGAACCATAAGTATAGGTTTACATCTTACAGCCTATAGAAAAAATAAATCATACCTGATTACCGTGTAATAGAGTCCCTTTCTGTGATGTCTGATATCAGCCATAACAGAACCAAGATCCTACATCGGCTGGACCATTTCTGTAATCCAGTCTGGTAGCTCCTATGCTGCTAAGAACACCATTTACTGCAATTTTACCTCAGTTTTGGTATAAAGTTTCTGTTTTCTATTAATAATATTTACGGGGTTTGTTTTCTCTTTTCTTAAAACAATAACAGCATTTTTAAATTTGTTTCTTATTTGCATTTTTTATTTTTTATTGAAGGTTTTTTTTCTGTTGCCTTTCAGTTACTGAAATTTCTGTACATAAATTTAGCCTACACTCTGAAAAGCAGAAAGTTATCATCACTCATGAAACTGCCATGGCATCAAGTGTCACTTTTAAGGAATCTGTAAGATTTTCCCATGAAAGAGCCTTGTAGAAGCAGTTAAAGTACTGACTTGCTCTATTCTTGTCTTGAAAGTTAATTCTTTTGTTGAATAATTTGGGTTACTGATGCCAGTTACCATTTCTGAGTAGCCAGCCAAATAAAGACAGTAAGGTCTTATTTAATCTTAAGGTCAGTTGTAGAAACCAATCTCAATTAAGAGAGAGTGTTAGGAGTATGAAAAGCTTTAACAGATTAGATATAATTAGGTCTAAATATCAGAAATACAGAAAATATTACAAGACCATTGGACTACCAAAAACAGTAACAGTGGCTGATATAGAAGCAGAATGGTGAAATTAGTTAATGTTAAAGCCAATAGATTCCTGCCTCCATTAAACATTTCTGTCAAGTGGTTATAAAGTTGTAGTTATGCATCTGTAGAAAAATCCTACAGTAGTAACTGTGTGTAATTTATTAGAAACTCTGTCATCTTGCGAATCCTTCTTTGTCTATTACAGAGCTCAGTCAAGGGGAGACATTAAACAGTAAGAATTATTCTGTGGCAACTATTAAATGAACACGTCTAGCTGGAAAAAATCTTTTCAAATATCACTCCTGTGAAGAACCACCTGGCTTCAGAAGAAAAAAGATTAACTGAAGATCTGGTGCAATGTGCTTTGGTAGATAGCATGAGTGTTTACACTGACAGTTACAAATGACTGACATTTTACAGTACAATTTTATTTCCAATGCATTCTATTTTATTTTATTTTATTTTATTTACTTTTTCCTCATATGCAAGTATTTTACTCTGGATATTTTCAAAGGTCTGAGCTTTCTTGGAGAGATTCATCTGAAACCCTTCATTACCCACAGGGATTTTTTGGGGGTTTTGTTTGGTTGGTTTTTTGTTTTTTTTTTGTTTTGCTTTTTGGGTTTTTTGTTTGTTTTTTAAACCAACCAAAAAAACCCCACCAAAAAACAAATGAACAAACAAACAAAACCCCACACAACTTTACTACATTTTTAAAAGAGTTTTCCTGCTTCAAGAGCACACGTATGATGTTTGACTGATATTTTGCCAATAAATCAAGGAAATATATTTGCTATTTCATTTAAAAAAAATCCTCTGTTCAGGTCAGGTAAACTTCAATTTCTGATTCACACTCGGTCACTAAAGATTAATTACTGTTTGGCATCAAATTATCTGAAAATTTATTCTAACAAATGAACATTCAGCCAAAGCCATATGGGCTGAGTATGACTTTTTCCCCCTGTAACTGCTAATCCGTAAAGAAGAAGTACACAATTTCCAGCATATGCAAACAGCTGGGTCTTTCCTAACTTTTGTATTCTTACTTCACAGAAGAAAGTCCTCTAATATACTATGACTGTATATTCTTTGGTTTTCTATGGGGTTCTTCAATTTATTGTTTTTAACGCAAGTTGTCTGAAGGAAACACCTCGAATACTGGGAACTGAAGTGAAACTGCACCTACTTGGCATTATCCTGTTGTGACATGCATCTGTATCATGTAGACAGCTGGGAAAGAGCATCTAAATTAAAGAGATCAGATGGTGTACAGTCAGGTTCTTTGAGTAAAGTATCATTTATAGTGTTTCACACATAGCTCATTGAGAATATGTTCCTTACTGTTAACAGTAATGATTGTTTTCTAGTTTGGTAATTGTTGAGATAAAGAGAGATCTATGCTCCTGTAGTATTAAATCACTTTTATAATTGTGCCCTTATATGTTATCGGTGTATTTTAATTTTGGCTTATATGGTATTTTCTTTACAGGAAAAAATGGCATGAAATGGAAAACACTGACAGGTATACAAATTGTAACACTACTACTGATGAGACAATAATATTATATATTATACTGTAATATCATAGTCCAGATGTTCATTATTCTCAAAAGCTAAAAATATCCTGCTTATTAATGTCATTGCTCTTTGATTCACTATTTTTCCTTCTAATAAATTAATCTTAAAAAAATTAGAAACATACTGCATCAAAAAAATTGCTTGCAAATCTCATATATATGTTGTTGTTTCTGGGTATTAGAATAGAGAGATGTAATCATTAATAATGCATTATTACCGCACAATCTTTAAATTAAAAGGTATTTCATGTTATCTTCTACTAATTTGAATTTAAAATTAGATAACATTTCATGCATATTTAACAAACAGGAACATAATTAACCTCTATATGCTCAATATCTTCTTCAGCATTCCAAGCTAAACATATTCAAAATATATAATTACATGTAATTATAAAATAATTAAATAGCTTTTTTTCTATCATATATTTGATTACAACAGAAGCCTGTGTGGTTTATCAACAACTACAGAATATGTCTATTCCTAAGTGACAATTCTTATGCTTACTACAACTTGAAATAACAGATAATAAAAGATATTAACTTAATAGAAAAACCTCTGTTCAGCCTAATAATAAAAACAGATAATATACAAACAGTACAAAAGAATATTGTGAATTCTAAATTTAAATGACCTTCAAAAAAATGTTATTTAAACAACAGAAAGATAGCTGGAGGAAGAATGTACAACATTACCATTTGTGAATGTGGTAAAGAGTAAGATAGACGGGAACATATGGTAATCAGACTTTAAAAAATCATTATTTTAGCAGAAGTATTTCACACCTGCACTGTACAGTAGCAGGTGGGTGATTTTTGGGGGGTATCTGGAATATAAATATGATTTATACAAATATAGTGCATGTTATTGGGATTTAATTAAAAAATTCTCTGACCATACAGAATTTATAAATATTTAAAATGTATTTGTTTGTTTTTCTTTCATCAAACTTCAAACGGAAATCATCAATGTTTATAAGGTAAAAAGATACACTTCACTACTTGCTATTTGAAGGATATGACTGTTTAGTCCTACGGTATTTCTAATCACCCCTTGTTGTTACAATACCCAACTTCTAAGAAAGAGCCTGAGCCCTTTCAGCTGGTTTCTGTTGGTGGGTCCTATAACAGCAATATCTGGGTGCATAAGGGACATGTGGGACACAGACAGTACCAACATTTCTCTGTCAAATTCAATTTTGCTTTATTCAGAAAGAGGAAGTTTTTCATCTTTTCCTGTTGTTGTGGTGTGGGGGTTTTTTTGTTTGTTTTTTTTCATTTGTTGCTGGGTTTTTTTCCCTATTGGAAAGGGAGAGTAATTGGAAAAAGGAATGGTAGTGTATATGAGCTGGAAATGAGATCTAAAGAATCAAGCTTATTGTACCTGCTGCCAACAAAAAGGTAATAGGACTCTGGTGCCATTGAGAGAGGACCTTACTGTCCTTTTAAAGGGTGTCACACACCTTTTGCTTGATAGCAGAGGGAACTGATGAGAAAAACTTACAACGAAGTTAAGATGTTCCTGCAACAGCAGTGAGAGAAGGAGCAAACCTAATATATACGGCTTATCTATTACTTACAGACCCACTTAAAGAGTTGTGGAGGGAAAAATGTTATTCTAGTTGCATAGTTAGGTTTTCTCACAAAACAAAAAGAGATGTAGCACAGACATTTCTGTAATGATAACTGAAAAAGACTGACTTTTTAATGGGTTTGTTTTTCTTTTTTTTTTTTCAACTGCGGTAGGAAGGCTTATGTAAAGGATGAACAAAGAGATTTTGATTGTCAAGATTGGAAAAAGTGACGGTTAAATCCAGAGTCATGTGGAAGTGACTATGTCCTCAGACAAAATCCAATCAATAGCAATCAATCCTTTCAATTGTGTAATAAACTCTTGAGAAGATGAAGCTTTGCCACTGAAACGTGACATTGTTTTCCATTAAATAGTGAAGCAATTATTGCCACAGTAAACCAATGTCAAACAGCAGTGAGTAAGGACAATCCTTCATCTATCATTATCTAATATCAGTGCATTTTGCTGAAGTACTTGAAACACTAGACAAAAGTATACAGAAGCAATAAAAATTAAAATATTACAATGGATTCCCTTTGACAGTGAAAAAATATTTACTTAACCTACATCCTTATTTGCATCTTAGCCTTTCACGAATAATGAAATAGTTACCAAAATATACAAGTCTTCTATTGTTTTAAAGGCTGCTCTGAAAAGGAGGTACCACACTAGGTTACATGAGGAATTTAAAGGTAAAAAACCCTCTGAAATTCTGTAGTAATAGATATAATTTATCTATCAGACCTTTATCTTTCGATCTTCTGCTTGTAAGCCCTAGTACCTCTCAGCTCACAAGGGGTAATAAAATAACCTCACAATACTCAGTGTTCATTGCCATTGTCTCCATTTGCATGCATTTTTGTTCATTCCTTTATATAGTAGCTTTGAAAATGTGAATGAATGTGTAAATGAGTAAACTTTCTTCTCTCCCTTACTCTCTCATGAGTGTCTTCCTCTAAAGTATGATGCCTATTGATGTATTAAATATTCATCACAATTACAGGACTTGAATCAGAAGTCTCATGAATCCCATAGTAAAAACACCACAATGGGAACTTTAAACAGAGATAAAAAAACTAAATCAACATAGGCAGTTCCTCCTTTTATGGTCTTTTTGATCCGAAATCAAATCTAGAGACATTATAGAGAAAGGTAATGTTTAGGAAACTGTTTTTTAAAACATAAATCTAGATTCAAAAATTATCTCAGGTAACATAATATATTAATTATAGGGAGGAAGTCTTCTTATTTAGCATTTGGGATGTTTGCTATTATGGAAGAAATTAACAATAGAACATTTTCTGAAGAAGTTATTGCTTCTTTATGTCATTAAAATATATACTCTAATATATTAATATATTTTGTGTAGCAATAGATGAAATTAGTTCAAATGTAAAATAAAATATAGATAGTTTCTAAGACAATAATGGTTGAAAATGGATCATCAGCTTTCTAAAGTCAGATTGCAAACAACACTATGAAAGAATCTGAGACAAAACTTCCAAGCAACTAAAATTTCAATATTAATGAAGTTTACCATTAAGAATTTGAGACATTTTTGAAAGCATTTAATTGGTGAATGTGAAACATCTGATAAGAAGGAAATGAAAAAAAACAAGAACTCTCACTGACTTCTAGTGACAGAGAGAAACTTTAAGGAGAAAATGAAAATGAAGAAGGAAATGAAATGAAGAACACTGTAACTACTTATATATCTTTCTTTCCACATCAATCTTTTTAGTTATCATTTTTTGACCAAACCAAGTGATATTTTAAGTTCTTATTTCTAATATGATTCTCTGTCATAAATGGCTGAAAGTGACAAAGAATTATGATTTAGTCCACTTTTTATCCACTGTATAAAAAGGGATGCAAATATACAGTGACTATGATTAAATGGTAATGTAAAACCTATTAAGAAAGAGGTAGATTTGAGTTTCATTTTCTTTTTATATTTATTGGCTAAATAATTATTGGTAGCCTACTTAAAAAAAAAAAAAAAAGCATAAGTAAACGAGGTGTCTGTTTGTTCCTGACAGGCTGTAGTTAATACATTACCCCCAAAGAAGATAATTAAAGGATTTTGGATGTGTTGCTGGTGAATTCAATTTGACACATTAGAGTTTATAATCCCTGTGACCTCAATTATTGAGTATGAATGATGGCAAACACTACTAATCCAAATTCCTGGTGCCTTAATTTCTTTATAAAATCCAATACTTAGTTAACTAGCTGTGAATGAAGGTTATCTGAATCACAAAACACCCTAACCTTCATCTTTCAAAAGAAAAAAAATAAAAAAGCCAATTGTCCTGGCTGTGAAGGTCACTGCCATAAAAATGTTCATTGCCTATGATCTGAAATATGCAGAAAATAAGGTGCAAAAGATTTTATCCATAATATTTATGTTAAAAGGGGAAATTGTTAGAAACATTTCATTTTAGAGAGAAACTGACCCTTATGTATTCTGTTTTGAAATTTTCAGCAAGTCTACGTTGAATATTTCCGTGTTACATCAAGGAATATTTGATAACTTTGAGAAAACATACAGTGAAGCTGGAGTTGCTGTTCAGAACTTAAGAGTAACACTTTGAAGTCGTAACAGTTTTATATTCCTGTTACAATAAATTTCTGATATATTTCAAATTACTTTCTTCAACTGGATATTTTCAGACTTGAACGTTATTAAAGAGTATGGAACAGGTCCACCAGATCCAGTTCATGGCTGATGTGATGTACTGAAATATTGTTACTGTCTTAAATATAGTCAAAATCATAGAAAACCTTTTTGCCAACTTGCAAAGAAGCAGCTGCCTGTCTGGGACCACTGAAACACATCCTCTCCCAATGACTCCTGACTGGAATTTCAGCTTTGACTGGGAACTTGAGATAAGACTATTGTCTGATTATCTCAGGTCGAGGAGAAGTAAACAAGGCTCAACCGGTGGTGGAGGAGAAGGGCTTTAGGGGTGTGATGGTGAAATCCCTCCACACCAAACAGAAGGAGTAAACTCCCCCCACTCCAGAAAGACCACGTGCACACAGGACATTCACATGAAAGGCAGCTGAGAAGGGGTCATAAACCATCAAAGACCCCCATAGCATCACCCCCTTACTCATTCCTTAGGCCTTCAACCACCAAAGGACTGCATATGATGCAAGTCCATGCACATCCAAGTGTGATGCAACAAATCCAGAGCCTGTTGCAAGAGATTGCAAAGATTTCCCTCCCAGGGGAGGTGCCTGGACATCTTCTGAACATTTATTAATCCATTGGACTCTATGTTTTGTGGGACCCTCACCACCGAGAAGAACAGAAGAACAGAAGACCCATGGGATGCTGCTGGGTCCAGGGAGTGGTGATACATTTTTTATTGTAACTCACTCTTTCTTCACCACCCCCATCCCCACCCTTTTTTCCTATTTCTTTCTGTCTCTTCCTCTGCCTCACTTTTACTGGTAAATAAAATCCATATTGACTGTAGCATATGATCTCATTTGCACCTTAATTTGTGCAGTGGCATTTTTAATAATTTTAATAACCGGATCATAACGGTCAGTCACTAGTGGGGTTCTCAAAGGCTCACTATTGGGGTCAGACCTTCTCAATAACTTTATCAGTGATTTGGAAGAGGGGATCGAGCGTACCCTCAGTCAGTTTGCCGACACCAAGTTGGGTGGGAGTGTTGATCTGCTGGAGGGTAAAAAGCCTCTGCAGAAAGATCTGGACAGGCTGGCTGGATGAGCTGACACCAGTTGTATGAGGTTCATCTAGGCAAAGTGCCAGGTCCTGCTCTTTGGTCACAACAACCCTAGACAGTTGGAAAATGGCCCAGTAAAAAACAACCTGAGGGTACTGGTCAACAGTGTCTGAACATGAGCCAGCAGTGTGCACAGGTGGCCAAGAAGGCCAATGACATCATAGTTTGTCGCAAAAATAGTGTGGCCAGTAGAACCAGTGAAGTGATTGTCCCTCTGTACTCAGCACTGGTGAGGCTTGACCTCAAGTCCTATGTCCAGTTCTGGGCCCCACAATTGAAAAAGTCGTTGGGGTGCTGGAACATGTGCAGAGAAGGGCAATGAAGCTGGTGAAGGGTCTAGAGAGTAAGTCACATGAGGAGGCTGAGGAAGCTTGGGGTGTTGAGCCTGGAGCAAAGGAGGCTCGGGGGGACCTTATTGTTCTCTACAACTACCCGAAAGGAGGTTGTAGCAAGGTAGGGGTTGGCCTCTTCTCCCAGGCAACTAGCAACAGGACAAGAAGAAATGGCCTCAAGCTGTGCCAGAAGAGGTTCAGGTTGGACATCAGGAAGAATTTCTTCACTGAAGAGATAGTTAAGCATTGGATCCTGCTGTCCAGGGAAGTGGTGAAGTCACCATCCCTGAAAGTGTTCAAGAAACAGTTGGATGTGGCACTTAGTGCTATGGCTTAGTTGACATATCATTGCCTCAATAGGATAACACATCACTTGTGCAGACATCTTTGCCATTTCTTATTTGGAGCAGTGTTGCTTAACTCTTTCCCACAATCATAGAATCCTTTAGGTTGGAAAAGAACTTGATTGGAAAATTAACCTTAGCAAACAAAGATCTGATTACATTACTATCACTTTAACAAGTATATCTGTTTCACTGTGATTACTTCTGTTTCCTGTATTAAGTCAACTTCTAAGCTGCATTATGAAACTCTTTTCCATCCTTAAGAATTTTTGCTTAGATGTTATTAGTCCTTCTTAAAGGAACATCATAGCTATCACCAAGTTTTTTGTTATTGCTATCTTTCCACTGTGCATGTAATTCTCATTTTATCGCTTGCATATCGTACTTTTTGGATCCTTCTAGAATCCGATTTGTTAGGCAAGCAAAACCGATCCTTTCTTCTCCCTGCTGAGCCTTCACAGGGTTTTAATCAAATGATAGAATCAACAGCACAAGTGCTTTGGACTGCAATGAGTACATAAAAAAAGAAGACAATAAATTTTCTATATAGGTAAGGTTTTTATTAAGGAGAAGGCAGGTTTGATTCTCAGATGATATAGATCAAGTGATATAATCTAAAGACTTCAAAAAACCCAATATCAAATAAGATAAATAAAGATAAAAAATGACATCCTTTCATTAACCTATCTATGATTATATAAAATGAAGATTAGAACAGAATTTGACCACAAAATTCGTGTATAATAGAATATCATCTTTTAAATAGAAGTATTACATCTCTGCATAAAGACTTACCATCAAAGAAATCAGCTTTAGAAAGTGTTAAGAGAAAAGTGTTGAAATCATCTGGAAAGAGTGCTTAAAAATAATTTTCAGGTAGAAATGAAAAAGCAGTTTTTAAGAAGTAAATGATGCTTCTAGACTTCTACCTCCTTTTGTTTGAGCAGCTGCACACTGAAAATAAGAAAGGTATATTGATTTTATTTTTTAATATAACTTTGGTTATTGAAAACAATATTGAAGTTGGTAAATATATATGGTTTACAAATATTTGCATTCTATAATTGCTTCTACAAAGGACTGGAAAAGCTGAAATAGAGTAATTCTTTTTTTTTTTTTTCTGCAAAGAGTAGCAGAATTTTAACTAGCTTCTTTTCCCACTGTTCAACATCTGATATGCGATCTTCTATCACACTTCTAATCCCCCCTCAAAAAAGCTCACGCATGAAATAACAAAAAATACATAGCCACTATATTTAAATAATAGAAATTTCTGAAAGTATGATATGTAGTGCAAGGTTCTGCATGCATGCTATAATGGATAGTTAAGCAGGGTTACCTTTCATCATATTTCACTGTTGTATTTAGAAGAATGGTTTAAAATTATTTTGGTAGTATTTAATACATGTTGCATTGACTTGGAAAAACCAAGGTTAAAACTTTTTTTTGGTACTACACGGGATCTGCTTGTGTGTGAAATGCATATTTATATGTATAAATGGATATATAACAAAAGACTGAAAAATGGATTCTTTATACAGAAGGTGGTGTTATTCATTTGCCATGAACATCTCTCAAAATCCTAAGCTTAAAATAGACTGCCTAAAGTTGAGTAAGAAAAACTCACGCAAAGATTGGTTTTACATCAGATTCATATTGATTTATGAAGGCATTAATTTACCATTTAGGTCTTAAATTTGACTATTAATAATTCTTGACATTGAAAAGATAGTTTTTTAATCAAAAAAAGTCTTGTTAATGTCTTACAAAGATGACTTTGCACATTACTACATTTCTTTAAAGAGCAATGCTTTTTTAACACCTTTTAAACAAAAAGAACTTTCCATAAATTCCCAAGTTATTATGAAAACACCAGTTTACACAGTCATTGAAAAAATTTTTCTATAAATTTTGGCTAACATATAAATGGGTACTTTATTTGAGTAAAAATCAAAATGTACTTATATTCATAGTGACATGGGCATATTTTCCAGCTTTTACTTGTTGTGCCATACACAAAATTACATATTTTCTTTGAAAAAGGTTTAAAAGAATTGTTTAATTTAAAGTGTACCTAATTCTTTGTTAAGGGCAAAAGGAAGTTCATTTCAACTTAGAATGTGATCACAGAAAATAAGCAGAAGGAATCACATAATTGATCAATATGATAGTAAAGATAACTGTAAATTAAATGCTTTGGGATATTGTTGGTTGACAAAGAAAAAATAGAAACACTTAGTAGTTTAACAGCAGGCATATTGTCTACAGATATCTGTGGCAAAAGAAATATTAATTCTCCTTAATACTTTTATGTAACATAATTTTCTAATAGCCCTAAAACTGTTTCTTTCTAGCCCAAATGTATCTCATAATATCCCACTAAGACAGGTAAAGAAGGAATAGATTCTATGTATATGTCATAGACTAGAATAAAATGACAAAAAAAAATGCTGAAAATAACAATATCAACAGCAAAAACAGATAAAGTTTAGACAGGAAAATGAACTGCTCTAACTTCGGAAGAGGAATAAGAAATGCTGCCTGACACCTGAGGCCCAAAATAACATTGAGAGCACCCATCAGAGAGAAGATTGGAAAAGTGAGTGACAAGAAAAGTAAAACTTAAATGAAAGAAAAGAGACGAAAACTATGTGAATAAATAAAGGTGTGCTGGTATACAGTGACAGTGACAAAAAACATATTAAATCTGAAGAGTTTTGCTTTAATACTTGGCAGATTGAAAATCTACATTGGGCTCTCAAGAAAAAATTATGTACTATGTATAAATTAAATAATTTTTAAAAGATGGGGTGTAAGTCCTGAGTGAAAACTAGTGGATTCTGAATAAAACTTAATTTTAATACCAAAAAAAAAAAAAAAAAAAACCAAAATTTTCAACTTCTAGCAGTTCTCTCAGTATCTTCAGAGAACTTCAAAAATCTGTGTTCCATATATCTTTGGTGATTAGAGAAATAGGAAAAAAATCCTAGCATAAGAAATATTGAAGCATTTTTAAGAGAACGTTGTTTACTGGAGGTTATGCTAGAGAACAAACTCAGAAAATCAGAAGACTGATTTTAGCTTATATGTCACACAGACACAGAGTGTAGAAGCAGACAAGGTCAGTAACAGAAAATTGGTAAAAACAGCATAGAAATATACTGCTTAATGATAAAATACCTGGTGAAAATGAAACCTGATTACTAACTGGGAGAGCTGTGAAGCCTCCAGCATTCTGTTACATTTCAGTTCCACCTTTGTCAGTTACAGAAAGGTTGGATGACATCTGTCATAAAGGCTGAACTTCTAATTTAGCTTAATAGAAAAATGAGATGCAAAAAGAGTGTCATCTCCTGCTCTTTAAGTAGTATGTCATGAGTGGAGTTGACATGAGTTTTCAAATATAGGACTAACCAGACTTCTTGTGAGCTTGTCTTGTGAGCAGCGGTAGAGGACAGTGTTATGAAAATCTTCTGCTAGAAGTTTTTAATGACAGCTCTGATAATTTAAGTGGAAACAGTGATACTGGGGGGAAACAGCCCAAGTTATCTTTTATTTTCATTTTACCAGAGCAAGAGACCCCAGAATATTTTCAGAATAAAGGAAGAAGAAATATTTGGGACATATTTTAATCTTAATGAATTTCATAGGATGTTCAGAACACAAACTCTTTTCTTTGTTTCAAATCACAAAGTAAAAACATGAAAGGTTTGCTAGAATGCAAAGGTGACATAAAAATTATATACCCTCTCCCCCAAAAAAAGAAAAAAAGGTGAAAATATGCAAATTTTGGCAAAAGTTAAAACATAAGAAGTTTTAACTTCTTGACATGCACAAATATGGAATATGAATTAAGAACAGTTTGGGATGTTTAAGGAGCTCCTGCTTAATTACCATCAATATGCTTTTTTTCATGTTTCTTCAATGTATTTAAATGACAGAGAATGCAGTTCCAGAGGGAAGGGGTAGGGGGAAATTGGATACTATTTGAAATGAATTTATAAGCAGTGTCATGGCCCTGGGGTCATTATCATCTTTACTGTCCCTGTTTGGCTCCCTGGGGCCTCTCCCCACCCTGTCCTCTCAGGACCCTGTGTCAACCTGGAACAGTTTGCCCTTCCCTAAAGAGAACTTGGGGAGCGACTCCCTAGCTACCATCACTGCAGACCCCTGAGAGCAGCAGGTTGAGAAGTGACACTGATCAGGCTTGATTCAGAGGAACTGGATATCCTAGAAAGATACTAAAAAGAAGATTTCAACATAGAAAGACATAAAGGAAGACAGCAGGGAGATAAAATAAAATCATATAATTTAGTGTAAAAATTAAACCCTGGTAAAAATTTTTGAGAATGGTAACTGTCTCATGACTGTGGAGAAATAAAAACTCAAAACACTAGGTCAGCAAGTTATCAAAATGCATAACAAGTTAGAAATACATGTTTTAGTATTATATTCTAGTAACAAACCCAAAAATCTGGGTGATAGTGTTATTTCAGCCAGAATTTAACTACTTTCTTCAGCCAGACAGGTCGAACCAAGACATTAAGCTCTGTTTATTTTATTCTTTTTTTTTTTTTTTTCTTTCTATTAGTTATCAGGCAAGAGTTGACAGTTTTAATGATGTTGACAAAGATCTTTCTTTTTCTTTCTTCTTTCTTTCTTCTTTCTTTCTTTCTTTCTTTCTTTCTTTCTTTCTTTCTTTCTTTCTTTCTTTCTTTCTCTCTTTCTTTCTCTCTTTCTTTCCTTCCTTCCTTCCTTCCTTGCATCCTTCCTTCTTTCCTTGCATCCTTCCTTCTTTCCTTGCATCCTTCCTTCTTTCCTTGCATCCTTCCTTCTTTCCTTGCATCCTTCCTTCTTTCCTTGCATCCTTCCTTCTTTCCTTGCATCCTTCCTTCTTTCCTTGCATCCTTCCTTCTTTCCTTGCATCCTTCCTTCTTTCCTTGCATCCTTCCTTCTTTCCTTGCATCCTTCCTTCTTTCCTTGCATCCTTCCTTCTTTCCTTGCATCCTTCCTTCTTTCCTTGCATCCTTCCTTCTTTCCTTGCATCCTTCCTTCTTTCCTTGCATCCTTCCTTCTTTCCTTGCATCCTTCCTTCTTTCCTTGCATCCTTCCTTCTTTCCTTGCATCCTTCCTTCTTTCCTTGCATCCTTCCTTCTTTCCTTGCATCCTTCCTTCTTTCCTTGCATCCTTCCTTCTTTCCTTGCATCCTTCCTTCTTTCCTTGCATCCTTCCTTCTTTCCTTGCATCCTTCCTTCTTTCCTTGCATCCTTCCTTCTTTCCTTGCATCCTTCCTTCTTTCCTTGCATCCTTCCTTCTTTCCTTGCATCCTTCCTTCTTTCCTTGCATCCGTTTGATCCTGCAAAGTATTATCTTGGGACACTCTGAGCCATGTTACATCAGAAAATTAAGTTCTGAGGCACAGCACTTATTAGGACAAAAAGTGAAATAGAAAAAGGAAGTATTTAAGAAGCAGAACATTAATTCCTTAAGTAACTAGTATAGATATACAATGACCAACACTGTGGCTCCTTGAAAATGTGAAACAGGTAGTCGGTTCAGTACACAATAGTATAGAAATTCTGTTATATTACCCAGTATTTCAGCATGGAAGCACTTCAGATTAAAATACAATACTCTGTTCATTTATGAAACATTTCTGATTTTAAGAAATTAAAGCCCTAGAGAGTAATGACAGCAGATATAAAGGGTTGTGAAGGTGAAGGAAGTGCCCCAAACTTTCAATTATCACAGGTTTCCATTTTTTATCGAGGGAAAGAAAAAAAAAAAAGGGACACAGAGGTATTTCATCATGAAAGCTATTTTTTTCTCCAGTTCTAAATCTAGTGGACACCCAATACTATTTACTGCAATTTAAATAGTCTTTTTTTGTGTCCTAAACTGCCAGCGTCTCTCCCTACACCTCTTAAGTTAAGACTTATTTTAATACTGGCAGTTAAAAAAGGATGGAAGTTCCTACTCTATGCTCAAAACCAAACTCTAGCAGAGACTTAAATATGTACCAGTATACTAATCTTCACTGAGTCCTGAAAAAGTCTATAGGTCAAACTCACAGCATATTCAAAACATAAAGAAACATATAGGGTTAAAAAAAAAAAAAGTAATACAAATGATTCTTTAAAGACTTAATTTTGAGACAAATTTTAATGTGAGACCTCATATCATTGCAGTAATGGTATGGGAAACTTAAGGGAAAGATGATAAGAATATTACAGATCTAAAAAATATGACCTATGAGCAAACCTTGAAATGATTGGTGTTACAACCTACAGAACTGAAAAAAGTCATGAGAATGTGTTGTCTTATGCCAGGAGAAAAGGTGGGAAAAAGAATCAGAAGAGTAAATTTGAGAAAACTTGTGAATTGAATTCAAGGCAGTTTAATAAGTAAAGCAAAAGTCGAACACACAAGCAAAGCAAACCAAGGAGTTAATTTCCCACTTCCCGTGGGTGGGCAGGTGTCCAGCTATCTCCAGGAAAGCAGGGCTCCATCATGCTTAAAGGTTACTTGGAATACAAACACTGTTACTCCCAATGTCCTGCCCTTTCTCATTCTTCCCCCAGCTTTATATACTGAGCATGACATCATATAGTCTGCGATGTCCCTTTGGTCACTTGGGGTCAGCTGTCCCAGCTGTGTCACCTCCCAGCTTCTTGTGTACCCCCAGCCTCCCTGCTGATGGGGTGGGGAGAGAGGAAGACAGTTTTGATGCTGTATAAGCACCGCTTAGCAAGATCTAAAGGATTTGTGTGTTTACCAATCCTGTTTTCTTCCCAGATCCAAAACATAGCACTGTACAAACTACTATGAAGAAAACTAACAGTGTGTGGGCATCTGGATCAGATCTGGTCAGTAGAGTAAGTAGAGACCAAGGAGCTATTCATATTCTGAAGGAGGCACTTAATTTAGTTAAATGAATCATAAACTGAACATTACTGACTGTATTTGCAATTCAGTTCTATTGTTCAATGCAGTTACCCACACAAGTGTCTTTTGAGAAGTCTTAACATAGTAAAGTGACCCAAACAGGGTTGGTGGATAAAACACAGGACCAATGGAAAAGGAGTGGCTGCTGGAACACAAACAGGAGATCCTAGGATGTCTCAAACAGCACTAGACAAATTAATCTAAGTTGGGCAACTAGATTAGATTTTATATCTCCACTAGCTCTAATTACTCCCTAATTCAGATTGAAACAATGGTACATCTGAATTTAGTCAAGAAGAATCCTTCCCAAGACATCCAGAGACCTTCTCAAAAACTTTATTGCTGTGAACATCAAGTAGAATTTCATTTACAAATGTATATAATATAAATTCATTTGGAATAATCAAAATATGGATGCATATTACAAATGTTTTAATTCTGCATGGGGAACAAAGCTGAGAAAAATACTTACTTTCTTTTTACATATTATTAACTCCAATTTTTCTGAGAAGTCTTAGCATAACCTAATGTAATTTCAACTAGGAACCTGATGACATACAACTGACCAAGAAAAGGAGAAATGTGAACTTAGTAAACGAGGGTAAGTACATCTCAAGAACTCTTAAATTAATCTGGAACAGCAGATCTGTAATTTTCTTGGATTGGCTTAAATTCTGCCTGCTAGATTAGGACAGAGCAGATGCAGTTCTCAAGTTAGAACTGAAGAAATCAGAGAGACTCAGTTATCTTCTTTTGTTCCCCCAGTAATGTGACAATATTAGAGGGGCAAGGTATAAACACATAGTATCTCCTCTGTCTCTATTCCTCTGCCTCCTAAAAATTTTCTTTCATTATGTACTTGGGTGGACTGTACTAACCAGAGTCACACAGCAAGAATAGAAGGAGAATTTCAGAGAGTAGAAGATGGGTCTCAATAGATATATGATTTGCTTTGAGGATTTTATTTCAAAGTTATCCAACAATACTGTTTGTTCTCTTTCACGAATATGATGTTTGGCAGAGATGATAAAATGTCCCCTTCAGGATAAGATGAAGAATGAAGACCGTTTGATCAATGACCCACCTTTAAGCTTATATAGTTCATTTCTTCATGTCTGACTATTAAGGCTTCTGGGAATCTCAGGATGGTTCTTCAGAAATAACTTATGAATCCAAAGAGAAAATAGAGGAAGTTGCAGTTCTAGGAAACATTTCTTCTTTAGAAAATATCAGTACTTGCCTAACTTCTCCAAGTATAGCAATGCAAACCCTTATATCTCTGGGCTGCGGTACACAGATACTGATCTGAGTTAAGATTTTGTTTCAAAGATGAGATTTTTGTATTTCAATTTGTTTTAGTTCTCTAAGGTACTGGTTGATAATGTTGTATGTCATTTTTCTGTTAGTAATGATGAACTTTGATAGGAATAAAAAGGTCTACAAATTACATAAGATTTAATTCTTCCCTCTAACTTAGTGACCTGTGAGTGATATCTTGGCTTCATAGATATTTGTTGGATCTTTGTGGCAATTTAAAATGACCCAGATTTATGACCTGAATCTGTAACCAAAGACACATTTGTGATTTTCTGTTGAGCAAGACAGGAAATTTTACTCTCAGGCAAATTGCTGCTTCAGATTTTTACCTTTTTTCTTTTTAATTGATGTAGACTTTTAAAAATATGTTGATATAAACTGTAGTGATTACCATTTGTAATTAACCAGGAATCAGCTTATATTCATCGCTCTTACAAAAAATATATTTTATTTGACATTTTTAGATATTTTTTCCCTTATAATTGTTAAAACTTAATTGGAAAGACCACAGTCAATGTAAAATGTCCAGACCAGAACTAGAATAGGTTTTTATGGTCACAATGTACTCTAGTACGTGTATTACATATTGTTATTTTCACTATGTTATTTTAAAAATACAGCATCAGTAGCATTCTGTAGTACTATTTTTAATTGTTCATGTTCCCTTCCACCATCATTTGCTTTTCTTATCTTCCTTCAGAGGTTTTAGAAGGGGTAGAAATTAATACACTGTAATTGAAAAAGCACTGTAGAGATCTCAAAGATTGATCATTCTGTGTCTTCCTCCCAGATTATTGGGAGAAGCCATGAAATAGGGTGGATGTAATGTATAAAGAGCACACCCTGCTCTCTGTCCTTCTCAAGAGATATGTACAATACGTTTACTCAGATGTCATTTTGCACGAGAGTGAAGAGCAGAGGGATTAAATGCAGTTGCCTCAAATTTAATTGAGAAAAATGAAATGGCACCAACAGGATTGGAAAAATACACTGTTACTCTGGTGGGAACATTACATTTTTTTATTTTCAGTATACATCCTAAAATCCTCAACATAATGTCTGTTAGAGCCATTGTTACTCTAACAGGGGAAAAAAAATGTTGCTTTCTTTTTTTCTATTCCAGCAGAAATCTTGACAGTGCCAACAGATGACAACATAATCACTGACCTCTCACCACCTTTTAGCTTGAATCTTCACCAAGTGTGAAGATAAAAGAAAAAAAAATCTAAATATCTACTTAGTTTCTACAACAAAATAGAACCTAACCCATAAGTGATAAAAGAAGGACACTGCAACAGTCTTTCTATATAGTCTTCCCACTGATCCATAGCAGCCTGTGGATTATGATTTCAGTGGCTTATTTTCCCTTTTTGTGACCCATGGAAAAAAATCAGTCAAGACCAAAGTGAGAGGCTTATGGTTCTTAAACAGTAGAGCTGAGCAACCAGTATAGCTGTTTATATGGATTTGCATTCTCTATAGTTTCATAGAGAAAATAAATGCTAGTAGTATTCAAACAAATTTAAATGTATCTATATCCTTTGCTCATTCTCCCCACACACACATACCAAATTTTATTATAAAAATAAACAGAGTTAACAATGGTTTTCCATAAAGGTCAAAATATTTCCTTTGACCTGAATTATAAGTAACTGTCATTTTATTGTTTCTAGATATGTAGCTCTAAAATATCATCAGAAAACAAACAAACAAACAAACAAACAAACATAACAACTTAGAGAAATTAATAAAGTATTTCAGCAGGGATCTCTGCTTATACGATAGCAGAATCTCAAGCTCTTACACTCTTCTTAAGATCTGGAACAAAACGTCATGAAAGACATAATCATGCAGATTGGAAGAGATCTCTGGAGGTACCTTTTGCCATCTTCCTTCTTGTGGCTGGATAGTTAGATTAAATTGATTAGGACTTTCTTTGCTCAAGTTTTGAATAATTTGTAGGATGGAGATTTTATAACCTTCTTGGGAAAACTGCTTAACCTGCATTGACAACAGGGGAGTGGAAATTTGGAAAGGGGAAGGAGGCATGTCTAGAGTGAATGGGAAATGGGGAGAAAAGATATTTTCCCTAAGCATTTAAATATTTGTCTGCTTCATTTCTCAATATCCCAATCAGTAATTAAATGTCTATGTTAACTGGTAATGAACTAAGTTAAATTTTCCAAGCAATCAGTAATTTGTGATTGATTTCCCTAATGAATTTTTATGCTCTTCTTTCTATTTTCTCCCTTGTCTCACTGGCACAGGGACAGTGAGTGAGTGGCAGTGCTCATGCTTGACTGCCAGCTATGGCAAACTCACCATACAGGCAGACAAAAATCCAATTGCTACTTAAATTTCTGAGTATATAGAAACACCTGAATATCTTCCTTTACACTATGAAACTTCATGAACTGTTTGCACCTGAATTTCTTATTAGGTGTGAATATGTCAGTCAATCAGCCCTAGAAACATGTGGTAGCATTCACAGCCCATGAAAGATTCAGTAAGAGAGAGAGAGAGAATGAGAGAAGGAGGCGGGGTAGGTGGAGAGACCTTACCAGACCTTAGGTATAACAAACAGTAAAGCTCAGACACTATTCTTGCTACTGCTTTTATTAATATATATATAGATGGGAAGGCAGTTCTCACCTACTTAAGTATCAGAACATTTAATGAATTTATTCAAAAAACTAGACACACAGGACCAATTCTCTTTTTCACAAAATGAGCTTCCAAGCCATTCTTACTATTTCCAGGAAACTTCTACTGCTTATTACCTCTTATCATCTGAATCTTTACATTCAGGCCTAAATGTTAAGAAACCTACTTAATTGATATCTTTTCCTTGGCACATCCTCTGTGCAGCATAGATTTCAGGAACAAGCTTTTAAGGTCATTTGCCATAGGAAAGAGAGAAAAAACTTGTGAGAGGGGTGTGACTGTGGAGCCAAAGAGAGGCATGTTGCTCCTTTAAAAATGGAAGCACACTGAGCAGATTTTAAATAATATTATGTTGTTCTAAATTTAAATGTTAACACACTCATACAAATAGCTGGGAAACAATACAATTCTGCACCCACTGCAGTATTACCATCACTAGACTCAAGTTTTAAACACCACTGCTATAGCTCATCCTGACCTCTCAGATTTGTTATCAACTGTTATGAAACTCACTACGTGAAGCTGAGCTTAGCTGACTGTACAGAAATCCAAACATTTTATGAAAGGATATCTTGATTTAGGAGTGGAGACACAATGGGAAAAAGACACCTGTTTTATTTCTGGCATTTCTTATTGAAGAGTTCTTAAGCCTAATTACCTGATTTATCTTTTTTATCTAACCTGACCGGAGGCAATGGTCATCTGTGCTAGTGCCCAACATTAGCTTTATGAAACCTTATACAGGTACCTGTGAATGCTACTTTCAACTACTTTTGAATATGATTTTTACAGACTAATTGCTTTCCATATATTGTGATAATGATTGATACATTTAAGAACTAATAATTATCAAAGTATATTATTGCTGATTGTCCTTGTCGTAAATTTTTACTTAGCCTGATCTATGAGTCTTCTAAATACTTTCCTTGCAATCATCTTATACCCTTACATGCACATACACACACGTACACACACATGCACACAAACTCAATACGATTTTCTTCACCTAGTTTTCTTCTTTTATCCTTACTTTGTCATGTTTACCAGGAAGACCCTGCTATGTTTCTTTCCAAGATAATTTTTAGCTCTAGGTCATAACCAGGAAATTTCATGTATATATATATATACTTTCCATTGCTTTCAGTTTAAGTCAAAATTTCCCTTGGCCTATTTGTTTTTCTTCACATTGATGATGAACAGAATACAGATAAAAGAAGATTTTACTAGATTATGAATAAACTCAATACCTAGTAGAGAATAGCTTTCAATATTTTTTTTCCAGAAAAAAATGTTTTTTGTTAAAGAAAAATCTGTGGCCAGCAAAATTGTTCTTGGGGATCATTACATGTGCAGAGGATAAGCTGTTTGAAATATTTCCTACTTCTTATACTACTTTTATATGTAAAGGCAGCTTGCAAAACAAGAAAACAAGTTGTAGATACCTCTCCCATGCTTAGAGATTTCTGTATTAATCCTAAACTGTTCAGCATGCCTTTGCTTATTCCTCTTTGTCAGACTGTTTCCTTAGCAGCAAGATTGGTGGTTTTGCACAGAATGGTGGAACAAATTTTTGATCTCTTTTCTCCTTCTGCTTGTTGGTACACTTACAAATTAGCCTTTTTTTTTTTTTTCTTCTCCTTAAAATAAAATTATCTTAAAATGCTATTTATCACTTTGGCACATACTTTTAATAATGTCTGTACTGATCCATAGGAGATATTTATTTACCCTGAAATTTAATTTTCATCAGAATTATATTTACTGTGCATAAACAAAGTATTCCCCAGCCCAATGAGTGCCATAAAACTCCATATTAATCAAATCAGTTCAAAAGTAAGATAATTGACAAGTATTAAATTAATATGAGTAAGAAGTTGCAGGTCTGAAATGGTCTGAAATTCATAAAAAGAAAAGCCTTGGCCAACACAGGTTTTGTATATGTATAGTTTAGATTAAAATCTGTTTTCAGTTACATGTCATTGAGAGAAGGTTTTACACTTGGAAACCAAGGAAACGAGCAAACAAACAAACAAAACACCAAAACCAGGATACAAATTACGCTTACATTTTTATGTTTCTTTTCATAGTGCAAAAAGAAAGACGCATCTCCATGCTATACAGCTTGTTTTCCACAGTAATTTATGGCACATTCTATCAATCTCACCCCGTCACGTGTGCTAAGCATGGGAATCTCCTTAATTACCTGGGACCTTAGCTTCTGTAAGGTTTCACATTTACGTTGATTTACTACTTAATGAATGCAATTTTACAAAAAATATTAACTGTAAAAAAGGGTTGAAGAGAATTATATTTCTACAGAAATGAAACAAGAGACTAAAGAGTGATAGTTCATAAGGGAAATAGGAACCCAAATGTACTTTTAATTTTGTTTAAAATATGTTTTCAAATATAATTTTACTTAACACATAATGCAACTCTGTTTGCTGTTTGACCAAGGTGTAGCGTATAGATTATGGTCCCTCAGATGGTTTGAAGAAAGTCTGATTTCCATTCATCTACTATGCCTTTGCTAGAATATTTTTATGGTACATATTTTTAAAATTACCTTCAATTCCTTGTTGGTAGGATTGGCAGAAGTTTATAGTCTTTTAAGAGGTGGGGGGTTAGTTTTGGTTTGTTTTTTTTTTTTTTTTAATTAATGGTATTAACAGTTATGTTTATATTTTAGAACAACATGACAACAAAGAGGATAAAATGAGTAATTGTAGTTCTGGAACAGCCAAAGGTAATACCACTAATCTTTTTGTATTTATTTCACAGCATTGTGCAAGATGCACCTTTTGGAATTTCTCAGGGTTAATGGGTTTCTAGGAATAGACCACAGTGATAGTTTCTTCTTGCATTATAATAAGAGGGGAAAAAAAGAAAACTAAGACATTTTTAAAAGACATTAAAATAAGTCCCAAAACTATTACTGTTTGGAAAAAGAAATAGATTCTACACATACTTTCATATTAGCTTAAAGATCCAAACTAATGTATCATTTACATTTTCTGGACAGCTCTGAAAATTACTGGAAAGCAAAGAAAGAAGAGAAATTGAACAGGAAGTCTTTTCTTGAAAGAAATTAATGCAAACAACATGCAGTACAGAAGTCTTGGAAAGAGAAAAACATGTCCAGGGACTGATTGTATTTAAAAAGCACAGTAATCATTTGTTATGGCTGAGTAAAAGGGTCTTCTAGGTACTTCTGCATGAGAAATCCTGACTACTAGTTCTTGATGGAAAGAAACCTTACTCTTTCATGGTTGTCAGGAGAAGCTATTACTCAGAAATGAGAAAAGATACTATTTAATCTTAAAACATCTTTCAACTCATCCTAGAGTTCAGTAAAAAAATTTTTCTGCTGTTGCTACTAGAGTAGAAATATTTGCCAAATCATGTTGCGTTATCTTCAGAGTATCTATTTTCTCTACTACTCTTTTCTGGACAATGCAGTATCCAGGTCTCCAGGCAACATTTAGCAATGGAAATTTTTGTTTGTTTGTGTTTCCTGTAGCCTGTCCTCTTATAGGAAGAAAACTATGTGTTTCTAATACAAAAAGGGAACAACATGTGCGAACTTAATGACATACAACAGCAAATTAAATCTCTCTACAGCCTGGGGAAAAAACAAATGGATGATTAAAAAAAAAAAAAAAGGTTTAATAACCAGGAGGAAAGAACTAGAATCCAGAAATAGCAAAATAGTTATAAGTGTTTCTGAAAATATAAAGATTTACTTGAAACTTTAAAATGGCTTGTCAAATTTAGCGTTAAATAAAAAAAAAAAAAAAAACCACAACAAAAAACAAACCTTTCTAGTTAAACTGAATTAGTATCTTTCTCTGTGTCCCTTTTTGCTTTTTTTTGTTTGCTTTTCTGTTTACTTTTTTTTTTGTTTCCTTTATTGACAGAAATATAATTACATGCTCTTATAGATTTTGGCGTTAACTTAGTCAGATTCTTCTAACTCTGAGAACACATGCCTTAAAATTGAGCTATGCCTATTCAAGAAACAACTTGAAGAAATGCAAATTTCACATCTGGACAGAGAAGAGTTAAGAACTGAAAGTTACACAGTTTCTAAAATGAATTGTGTGCATTTAATGCCGCTATTGTTTGAATGGAAACAAAGTATTTTGGTAACAGTAATGATTAGATTTCTATCACAGTGCACAGGGAATTACTGTCATCTCTGTTTATGTTGATCAGAATTTCACAGACATTCTGATTCATGGCCTGCACAATCCTTTTTGAAGTGCTCTCTAAAATGTAAATTGTCTGGGTTTTATTGTTTTCTTTTTTTTTTTTTTTTTTTTTTCTNTTATTGTTTTTTTTTTTTTTTTTTTTTGTTTCTCATCTGAAAATGAATGGCTGTTTGCAAACAGAGGTGTCTTTTCTTTCTACTTGTGCACATAACTCCCACTGACATTAAGATGAGTTAAGCATAAAAAGAATATATCTCTTAGGATTTTGAAGATGTATTGCTGCCCTCCAGACTTTTCAGTTTCCTTTGATAACTCATTATCAATTGTAATAACCAATGAACTCAAATCTTTATAGACCTTCTACTTTGAGTAGATATTTCTCACAACATAACAGTCCTTGGTGTATAATAATCTGGAGATGTTCTCATTTTCTTTTTTTCAAAAAGGCTTGTGTGTTTTTCACAAGAGGATGCATTCCGTTTTTTTTTTTTTACTTAATGCAGTATATTGTCCCTACAACCTGATGAAATCCAGTCCACTTTTTACATTCTTCATGAAAGTTTGATGAGAGGTTACTTTTTGCAAAAATTTGCCCATTTTAATTTCTCATTAAGTCTTTACTAGTAGCAATTGCCCTGAACAGCTATTCATAGCCTTAGCCCTTCTTTATTTATATTGCAGTACCCAAAAGAAAGCTGTTGGTAGATTAATTTAGATGTGTTCTCAAAGTAAAAATCTGAGCCTCAATCTTTGCTCTTGAGTGAAAGATGGGCTTTATTGATCAAGCTATAAAATTATGTGTTTTTCATTTGGTGGAGGGAGAATAGACAAAAATTGTTATATTAATCTAGTCATTTTTTTAATGTTAAGAGAAGTGAGTATGTCTTCTCTATGCTATCCTCCCTCTGCTATCCACAAAAGTTAGATGATTCAAGATCTGCTTATTGAAGCTGGTACACAAAATGTCATTTCTTTTCCAGAAGAGCGCACAATCAGTAAATACAAGGAAAAAGCTTTGGAATAGAAAGTGACACAGCATCCAAGAATATCACTTGCTAACGAGCTCATGTATGTGCTCATCTAGAGAAATGAACTCCTTTATTTCTGTCATGTGAGCTATTTCCCCTGTGCTTTCCTATGTGAATAAAGAGCAGCTACTGCTGGTGTATTGGTCTACTGCACATGAAGATAAACAGAAAATGGATGTTAGATGAAGATTTGGCTTTTTTTTTTATTTCCCCAGCATACTAGAATGAATTTATGCAAAATTCACTGTGAATAGTGTTAATTGGAGAGGAAAATAATTTCTTTCCTAGGTTCACAAAGAAGAGAATGGAATTCCACTGTAAGCAATATACTTCCCCATGGATCAATTATATTTTTGTTCCCAGAATAATCTAGTCCACGTAATTTAAACCTTGGATTGCTTTTGCTTCTATTTCTGTTTTCTTTCACCTATGTAAGAAATAATTGAGACAGAAGTGTCTGATTTATTTTTTATTTTTGCTTCATTTTCACATGGCTCTAAGACAACACACAGATTCATGGTGTTGTTGAAGAGTAAATTCTTTCTGGGTATTCAAGACTTTAGTCTTGGAAGGTGAAGGTTAGAGGCTCAATGTCTCTGAAGCCAAATAGTTTTTATAGCATACAGTTCATAGACATAACATATTTGTTGAACTTTCTTGGAGAACTTAAATAGAACTCAAATGCCTGTCTACCTGTTCCATGTTTATAGACTACTTGGCAGGAAAGAGGCGCTCTTTGCCTTGAGCATATATTTTTCAGAATACACAGGCTGAAGTTCAGAGCTGGGAAACTTTTAGAATATATATGACCCTAAATGAGTTTAAACACTTCTGGGGAGGCAGGTTGGATCAATTCTCTCATGATATAGGGAGAGAAAGTGGCATTTTATGTGCCTGCAACTACTGAAAGATATAAAGGTGTTCTAGTCAAAGAACAGGTGATGTCAAAATCCAGTCCCAAGAATTCCTTTTTTTTCCATATTTGGATCCTAATGAAAATTACAAATATATCGGTCATCTTAGGATGTACACTGTTGTTTATCTGTATCTGGAAAAAATAAAACAATGTAAAAAAAATATTTAAAATAAAATAAAATACGTTTTCTTTCTTTGTCCTTATGTGGATACTGTTTATTTTAGTGTTGATAGCTCCTGTACAAATTACCAGTAAATACAGTTTAGGTTTTTTGCTTTTAGTTTTTCCTAAAATAAGATGAAAGCCAAAATCAGAGAAACAGACAGCATTCTGACTGCTTGTTAGACATTTAGAACATTGTCTTTGCAATCTAGTCACTCCATATCGACTTGACAGAAGTATTTTTGTTATAGTTCTGACGTTCTAGATGGCCAAATGGGTCATGCTGACTACTATGCTGGCTATCAGGAGTCTACCTCTGTCATTTAAAATAGCAAAACCAGGAAAAAACCCAAACAAAGCAAAACCACCACCATCACCACCAAAAACCTCAATAGACAAAAAAAAACCCAAATACTTTCAAAAATTTCTATTTCTTCATCTTATTAAAACAATTACAAGTCTGTCCCCATTCATTTCCATGTCTAATGAATCAGGCAGCAAATTCTACTGATGAGAGTATATGATAATCAGGTGCAATCCCAGCATATATATGTAATTTCTGCTACAGATCACAAAAAAGAAGTTGGACAATGTAAGCACCTGATAAAATGAAAGTCTAATTTTTTTCTATAATTCCAATCACAATTGTCTTGTATGTATCTTTTTTGTCTGCTTTATGTATGGCAGTAACTCATGAGAAATTCAAGTAGAAACCAAAATAGAAAAGAAATAAATAAATAAATAAATTTGAATGCCTTCAGTAAGATATTCAAGTTTTACTAAAATATTTATGTGAGGTGACTCATGTGGCTTTGAATGGCATAAGAAATCAAGATTATTTATTTATTTGTGTGATACAGTAGAAGAAATATCAATTCTGGTTTAGAGTGAGAGATTACTTATGATTTTAAATATATTTATAATTCATATTGTTGTCTCACAATATTTTGGTTTTAATAATGGAAACTTATAAATTTTTTACCTACTATACACTTTCTCAGAGATTACTTAAGAGATTGCCAGGTAAACATCTCACCTAAGAACAACCTAGGACACAGAAAGAATCACTTTACAGTGGATTTGTGCAATTAATTTTTAACTACATTTAAAGTTTGAGAGGACACTGAGTGTTAGTGACTTCATCCTGCAGTTATGGAGACTTAGTTCATGTTCAGCATAACTGTAAGTACTACAAATGTCTTTCTCTATGATAATAGTAATCTGCATGATGTTCTGTTCTCAGCCCATTATTAAAGTTTAGGTCCAATTTGTGTCTAAATTCTGATTTTGAGGAAATACACCATTTATCAACAGAGATGAAAAAGTAATCATTAAACAAAAAAAACCCAAACCAATTTGTTGGCTTTATCTCTTAATTTCTATCCAAGTGTCACAGTATCATGGAAATACAGGTCACCATTCTCTGCATCCTTTGTAATATCTCTGATTAGAGCCGGGAGTATTAACTTAAGCTTCTACCAACAAAGTAAATTAGGTGCAGCAATGCTTAGCTCTGCTTCAGACTGTTACTTGCATTCTTCATTAGTGTGACTGATAAAATAAATATACTGCCTTCAGAGCCGTGCCCCAAACCATATTATATCTTGTCTCAGGAGAACTGTAATGTCATGGTTAGAATCATTGTTTTTCTTGATGATTTCTTTTGCCACCAGGAAGCTTACATGCTTTCTGACACATACCCTGAAGCCAAAACTGAAGCATTATTCCAAACACAGGCTCTCTTCTTATTATTTTTTTTTCTTCTGGAAATGGAACAAGGAAGGCCAAGGCCCATTTGGAATTAAATCTGGCTAAGGAAAAGGAAAAAGGACTTTTTTAAACATACTGATGACATCATTATTGATCAACTTCTTCAATGTCACAAGCTTTAAGTTAAAACCGAAGTTTTAGATAATTTCCATTCTAGATGGTATTATATTTTAATCTAAGGTTATTTTTAACAAAGAAATGTGTCTGACTACACATCAGTTTACTAAAAGTTTGATCTTAAAGAGCAAAATGTCATGCAACACTATTTTTTTCAAGCCATTATTTCTCACTAATTTAATCAGAAGATAAAAGTGCTGTTCTGATATCATGCTCTATCATGCACACAACATGCAAGAACAACATAAATACTTTAAGGAACTGTACATGGAAAATATATGAGCATGAAGCTTCTCCAGTATTGCACTAATGTATATGCCTACGTGCGGGGCCTCGATCTTTCTTGCTGAATTTTTCCTTTACTATGTCTCACCAACATATGTTCATCTATTAAGTTAAGATTGTTTTCAGACAAGTGGAAGCTACAAAATATTCAAAGAATTCAAAATATTACTAGGCTAGAGAATTTTACTTAGGCCTTTCTCTGTGTGAATGAAGTAGAAAATAAATTTGGATAGCTGCAACAGTACTAACAATTTATTATCAAGTATTCAAATAGCTGCACACAAACAAGAGCCATACTCAAGGAGGAAAATTCAAAAGATTAATACTTGCTTTCCTATGCTTACAATAGTTTTTCCCAAATATAACATGGTATCTTGTAAACATAACGACAGAGAGTAAAAGCCTGAACCATCATCTCCTTTTTTAGATCATTACATATTAAATACTATAATTCAAACTGGAAAACGGCTATTTTACTCTATGTTTTCTTTCAAAACAGTCCGTAATTAAAATTTTCATCAGTAACATCTCTAACAGCTTCTGCCTCATACCACCTGCATTTTTTCTAAAAGAAAAACATATCAGTGTAGCACTCACTTTATGTATATATTGATTTGTATTAATAACCCTTCTGAGCAGAACATAAGGCTGGGGATCAGACATAATTAATGGCAATAGTGGTGCCCCTGATACACGTCTGTCCAGAGGTTAAGCCTTTGTCACGAAAAAACAAACCTGGAAATGTAGGTTTTAAGCTAGTTCCAGACTAAGATGATTGATTCCATATTTTTCACATGTCATGACATCCTTAGGGAGTAAAGAATATAAGAAGCATAAAGACAAAAGAAGAAAAAGTTTAAGGAAGTGTAGTTTTGGTTTAGTACTTGTGTCTGTCAGATTCGGGAAGTTCTTTAATTCTTGCAAAGAAACAGATTGCCACATTGTTTCTAGTTAATATGGAACTGGACAGATTCAAGGTGTACCTATCCAGCTCTCCCTTAAGTTTCAAAATTAAATGTAGGTCACTGTGTGTGTGTACGTGCAGATTTATGATGAGCATGTAAGTGTATATTTAAATATTAGAATATAAAAAATGGACTAGGTTCTGGGGCATATTCTATTGTCTGGTAGTGGAAGTTATAAAGGTTGATTGGGTGGTTTTACTGCCATCTGTCCTTGACATCTTTAAGTCTGATGGATAAGAATCATTTTATCTCTGCCTTTAAAGACGTATTTATTTTTTGCTCTTCCTGTAGTAGTGCTGGATACTCTGTGTTTGTTTATTTTGTTTCCCCTTGCTTGATCTGACAGATCCTGAATCATTAAACAGAGAGAAAGTAGGAGAAAAAATGTTTTTCACAGGAACTTACATGCACAGATGCAATTTCTGAAGGTTTTGAGGGATTTTTTAGTCAATTGCTTCTGGTTTTCTGTGAACCAGCAAGTAACTGCCTTTTAACAGTATAAGTAATGCTGACTGTGTTCACAAGATGCTGATCCAAACATGACATGATGTATGCTATTTAAACTTTGATCACCAATAGATTCTCCAAAGGGATATAAAAGATACTTAAAATATGAAGTGATTCTCTGTGTTTTCAGAGTTGGGAAAATGCTGTTTCACCCAAGACTGTTACATAGCTTCGTTTGGTGAAGTCTTTATGACTTTTCTCTTTTTTTTTTTTTTTTTTTTTCATGAAGTCTGTTTCAGAAATCATTGCACACGGAAGAATGATCACAATCCTTTTCACTCTAAGGAAAGCATTGGCGTTTTTAGGTTAAAGAGACATGCTTTTTGCTTCCTGACTGATTTCATAAATTTATATATTATTCATTTGCAGTAGCTTATATTTCTCAGAAGGCTTGAAAAAGAACCAGATTTAAGCCTCATTTAGAAGGTATGGGTTAGACCATTTCCTCAAGTAGGACTCGTAATTTGTCAAACTGAAGAATTGTTTCTATGGGTGCATTTCCTTTCTTAAGGCAGTGTCCCATCCAGTAAAGCATTATGTAAAATCAGGAATAATCTCCTCCTCCATTAGAGTGAACTAAGCAGGTCTAATGTGCAAATTTATTCAGAGAAGAGTTTATTGTCTGTGTTGGAGTGTTTGCAACTAAAGGGAACAAGAGGTGTCCCCAAAATGTTTTCTCATGAAAGATGAAATACTTAAATTGACTAGAGATAATTAGAAGATTCCCATTTGAATTTCTGTGATAAAGTTAAGCACCAAGGAGAAACTTAGCCAATTTTTGACATTTTATGTATGAGTCAAGTGATAACTCCTCCAGCTTCCCTGGGCCAGAACCCTCCTGTCTGGCCACTGTGGCTCGTCCTGGTGCCCATGATATCTGTCCAGGCTGAGGGATGCTGCTTCCCATTTACAGGTTCAGACATAAGTGAAGCTGAGCACATATCCCAGAGACTCACAGACACAGTAAGAGGGTACTGTCACAGTCATAGCTGTGGCTACACAGACAGACACAGACAAGGTGTTGCATTCAACAGCATCTACATAGAGGACTCAGATTTAATAAGATTAAGAATTTAGACTGACTGCAGTGACCAAGCATAGGGCTCAGACAGACTCGTGTACTGACTGGTCCCACTTTACACATGACCAGCCCCATTCATACCACTTTCTATCCTACCCCCACCAATTCTTCCCCTCTGGTCTACCTTCCCCTGCGCATCCTGCAGATGTAGGTTGGTAATACTTTATCAATTCCTGCACCATTCCCAGTGAGAGGCTCCCCTGGTTTACAATCTTATTGGTTGCAAAGTCCATGTTGATCTTCCTGGAAGAGTAGTGGAGTGTCTGGTTAACCCATTAGTGAGTGTGACTGGTGAGGTTTGTGTCCTGACATTGTCTCCATGAGCTTTTTTTGTGGGTTTTTTTTAGGTCTGTGTCTCTGTACATTTTGTTTCTGTTTTTCCCCTTTTCCCTTATTTTCCCAGGTGATGAGTTTCATGGAAAAGTAGGAAGCTAGCACCCAACTTGGATTAAGGAATCTTGCCAGGTAACTTAAAGTTACATACAAAATACTCAGCCAGATACCATTTTGTGGTTATATCTTGAATTTGATTGCATTTCAGTGTTTCAGAACTGACATATAGCTTTTTGTTTCCTCTGAGACAATAGTAGTTTGCATTTATAGAATGCCTTTCATCTAGAGATCTCAAAGGACTTAGCTAGCATCAATAAAGCTTGAACTATTCAGTAACATTCTCTTTTCCTTTTGGATATGGTTTTCTCACTGCTCTATCTCACTCGTGTGGTTAAATTTATGTATGTGATTTTATTTTCCTTTGCAAGGTACGTGAACTTTATCTGCATGCCTTGGAGTTTATTTCTCTTTTCAGTATTAAATTTTCAGTATTAACTTTAATTACATTAATAAATATGCATGCATACAACCTAAAATACAATCTCTTGTAAAATACAATCTTTCCATCTTAAATTTGTAATCTCAACTGGATAATAATAATAAAGAAATGCAACCAAAAATATTATAGGGAATATAAAAAGAGTAAAGAGAGTATCAGTGTGCTTATTCTGTTAAGACCAAGGAAAAGCAAAGGTAATCAGCCTGCTGACTACAGTCTAGCCAGCGGTAATAATCCCCATTTCATCAGGTACATTTAAAAAACTGTGTTTCACATTTCTCTAAAGCAGCTTTGCACATGTCACAGCACAAATTAGTGAAGTCTAAATTTCAGCTCAAGGCTCCATGTGTCATTTAATGGTATACACTTGTTAACTGTAGCCAAAAGCAGACTTCCATCAGGAACACCGAAACTCCTAATTTACATAAGAATGGGAAGTTAATTGTGCTACAGATATTCTGGCTTCCCCAAGGAATTCATTAAGCATGATGAACCTGCTGAGAATATAACTTAACTGACATTTCTAGGAAACCAGGGAAATTGAACTTCAGAAACACCACCAATGAAAATAAAATAAACTGCTTAATATTAGTTTGATTCAAACCTTTCTGGCCTGTGTCTGAAATACCTGTTACACTCTCATTTCTGGATTAATTTTCAAAATATATGTAGTTACTTAGAATAACTTTTTCTTTCTTTTCCAATGTAGGATCCTGAGCTGGTCTTGTTATTTGACAAGAGGATTTATATTTACCCCTGAGGGGTTAAAAAAGAAAGGTTGGGTGACATTTTTAATCACAGACTAATTGTTGTGAGTAAGCAAGTACTCAGAGTATTTATTCAGAAAAGTTAAAAAAAAAATATTTAAGATATTTCAGTCAAGTAACCATACAACTTAGTAAAAATACAACACTAAAAATGTTCTCACAGATAAGATGTAATCTCCAGAAAAAGGTTTTAGTGCTTCTTATATCAAAAAAAAGTGTCTGATAGTGAAGACACTGAACTCACAACTCCACCCACAAGTGTTGTGGTCAGTTGAAATAGTTAGAAGATATTCCAGTGTAATAACTTTTTTTCTCATAAAGATTTTTTTTTTTTACAAAATGTACTTTTTGGGGTGAATTTTTATTATATAGAAACAAAATATTTACTTCACTGGGAGGAGACGTCTACTTAAAGTTACAGGCATTTTACTTAATTCAAGAAACATCACATTTTTAGAATTTTTAAGGTTTAGATTTTTTTTCCTGGATTACAGGGTACTACAAAAGCATGTTATCAGTGATCTATTTTGACAAAGAACTAATGCACTCTTCCTCTTTTGCACTTATATATATATAGTATACAGTATAACAAAACATTTATATTTGCTTGCATTGAAGAGCCTTTACCTATTGTCATTTAGCTTTATGTATGCTCATTCAGTGATGAAAGTTTCCAGTCAGCTAAAGAGTTTTTCCTATGCAATACTATGAAGACAACAATAGTAGCTATTTGTTAGTTACTCATTGCAATAACATTTTAATTTTCTAACAACAGATGACATATCAGCTTATAACTAACTTCTTATGCTTCTTTTTGCAGGGACTTTAAATCCCAGTTTAATTTTTATCAGTAGACTTATAGTATTATAGCTCTCATTATAAAGAAGGTTTAGGTAGTCATGGTATTAAATTGACCAAATGTTAATGACCCTATAATTTTTCACAAAAAAAAAAGGAAGACTTTTTTGTTGCAGTTAATTGCCATTGTAATTGTGAGAATGTTTGCACGTGTGTGTGTGTGTGTGTATAGTAAAAGAGGAAGAAAATAACATATTTATTATTTTATTACTTTGAGTTTCCAATTGTATTGTAAATGGATATGTCTAATAAACCACTTCAGTTTCACACTGCAATATGACTTCAAATAGAATAGTTCAATATAAGAATAGTATTTATCATAATATTGCATTTCTGAACTAGTTCTTTTTGTGAAAAATCCTATGATAGTGATAAATCAAGTGTACCATATACATTTTATTATTTCAAATGCATTTATAACTTATAACTATAGACCTACATAGGGACAGCTGCAGTAGAAAAATAGTAATATCCTTAATTTATGGAGCAAGGGATATGGATTGAAGGATAGTAATAGGACAATATTCAATACAAATCTGAAAAGGTCAGGAGTAAATTAAACAGCACAATAACATTAAATAACGCGGGCAAAATTAGACTGCCTGAAATGCCACTGACTAGCATGAACAATATTAATTGGAAGAAGAGAGGGAAGTCTTATGAGTCCTTTTCACAGAGCTTTAAAGCCTAAAAATGAGTACTGATCCAAAGCACCACAGTGCTTGATATCAGTAAACAACTCTGAGAAAACACGTCTCTCATAAACCTGATAAAGGGAAGATAATCAATGTGCTACAGTATTACCATGTTGTCAACTTTATAGGAGTGATACAATAGGGATTACAGGTTAGGGGCTGGTACTGTATATGAAGGATATTACAAGAAAAGAGAAGCTCTTTATAATCTTTGTGGCTGGCACTCATAAAAAAAAGTGATATTAAGACTGGGCTGTCACCTTCCTGAGCATAACCATCACCCTAAGCTGGGTGATGGTTATGTTCAGGAAATATTAAGTGATATTGAGGAAGATTAAAAATTAGTATGAGTAACAGTAAGAGTTTTAGCTAGCCACATGTAGGCTGGACTGATGCCTTGCCAACATGAGACAAAGAAGGCTGCTTTTTAGAAATAGTCTTGGAACCTACAAGTAAAGATGTTATTCCGATCTGGACTCTGGTTGTAACATCCAGGATTCAGTCCAAAAGGTATTAGTGAAATACTAATGTAACAACCACTACAAAATTAACCTTAGAATTTTAGGAGAAGAAAGCAGGCAAAATAAATTGAGAAAGTTTATATTTACTTTCATGAAATGAAAGTACATGAACGTTAGGAATGGGAAAAAAAAATAGCAAAAGAAACTCAAAGAACCAGTGCAAATAGGAAGTGGTCTTAAAGGAACCAGCAGGCTGTTTTTATAGAACCATGTAAGTATGTGCACCACAATTCAAAAATAAAGTGTAATGTCCCACTCCCTCCAAAACAATACCCTCTCAGCCAAATTAAAGCATCCAGGGGAGACCACAAGGATGAAGAAGGGGAAGAAATATGAGAAGTGGCTGAGGTCACCTGATCTGTTCAGCCTGGAGAAGAGGAGACGGAGGGAAGACCTCATTGTGGCCATTATGAGGGGAAGCAGAACAGCAGGTACCAATCTCCCCAGTTTTATGACCAGTGATGGGACTTGAGGAAATGGCATGAAGCTGAGTTGGGGACATTTAGGTTGGATACCAGGAAAAAGCTTTTCACCGGAATGTTGTTGAGCCTTGGAACAGACTCCCCAAGGAGGTGATCAAAGCACCAAGCCTTCTGAGTTCCAGAAGCATTTGGACAATGCTCTCAGGCACATGGTGTTGTTCTTGTGGTGTTCTGCACAGGGCCAGGAGTTGGACTTCATGATCCTGATGGGTCCCTTCCAACTCAGCGTATTCTATGATAAAATACAAAGTAAGAACAAGATAAGCTCAAGATAAAGGACAGTGCATCTACTCCTTAAAGTAAAGTAGATCTGGAAATGAATGAAAGCTTCCTGAAATTCTCTTTAAGAAGGTGTGGAAAGTCGCAACACTGCTTATTCCTTTCTTCTTTCTACTTTTATTTAGTGTATCTATATTTAGATGGAGACATAGTCAATCCTTCCTTAGGCTGAAGAGACTCTTTTTGCTGTCTTCCAACATCTTCAGACAGTTACACTGCAGAATATAACCCCTAGAGACTAATCCAGACACTATTAAACAAACACTGAAGCAGTTTTTCCATTGTGTAACATAAAATTATGATATATTTCTGAGAGTGTAAAATTATGAGGTTTAATCAGTTTTATGTTTTATGCATTATGTACTTACTTATGAAAAGTACGGAAAAGGAAGCAATCACCTTTTCTCACAAATTAAGCAAAAATTCAGCTTATTTCATAAAGTGTTTTAAAAATGCCTCCTTATTTTCAAAATAACCTTTCAGTCAAATTTTAAAAAGTGTGTTTGACCACCCCCAAAACTGAACTTTTCTTTAATAACACATGGCAGGGAAAATTATCATTGTTACCCACCAGCTGACTTACGTTTTAATGACAAATTTCTCATATTTAGCTTGAAATAATATTTCTAAGCAATTTTTAAATACCTTATATTATTTCTTTATCTGCCTTATGAAATAGTTCTTTCTGTAAAAAAAATCACTGTACAGCTGTGAAAATTCTAAATATAGAAGTCTCATTACTTTAAGATTATTTATTTTTTTGCCTTTGTATAAAGTTTTATTAGAAATTCTATATACATGTACACAATTACATAATTACACAGCTTGATACGAAAAGCAATAATTAAATTATATGCACAGGGGCATTTCTTCTGTGAACACAGGGTGACCCACTGAACCGCTGATGAAATGGATAAAACTAAATCAGTAATTTATAGTCTAAATCATCCCTCATGTACCACCTTTATCAGGAGTATTGATGAAAAATTATGAAGATGAAGAATTTGTAAACGATAGTCTCTGTAAGTGAGTTTTTAATTTCTGTGACTATATCCTTCTTAGATTCATGTCTTTTATTACATCATACATCTTGTTATTCTTGTGGTTGTATTAATTCATTGATTTTTTCAAAGTAATGTTTTCATGCTGTGCAACAACTTGATCTCTGGGGAGCCTTATTTTTTCCAACTTCATTCCTGTCTCAGTTTGAGAAAATTTGGAGGGGCGGAGACCTCAGATGTAAGTCTTCACCCTCCAATTCAGTACCTCTGGTTTCTTCGATACAGATAGACACCAAAAATGCCTGGATGTAAGTGAAAAAAATAACACTTTAGCAAGAAGAATGTTAATAACAATACTGATAAAACTGAGTTAAACCAATCAATGAGGAGAAACTTCACATTCCTTGCCCATCAGCCCAAATCAATATGACAGCTGGACTCCCCCACATGTTAAAAAAAGGGGGCCACAGGACAGAGGCAGGATGGTTGTCCTTACCCATGGTTCACCTCCCCCACACACAGAAAACCTGATAGGAAACCTGGAGAGTCAGTGCTGGAGTGAAGCTGCAGTTCCGGTACAGGCAGTTGGAGCAGGGCTGCAGACCCCCCAGGTGACTGCAAGGACCCGTAAGACAGCTATTGGATCTGGCAACAAGGCATGGTTGCTGTAATTTTGATGCCTGTTGGTCAAAGTGGTGGTTGGAGTCCTGTTGAAACAGTGGTCACAGTCCAGATCCCTTGGTAGAAGCCCTGGGTGGTAAGGAAAATTCCACATGGTAAGGGAAGAAAACCCACTGCTGAATGAAGTCCAACTGTCATCTTTTATTGGGCTTAGGCTAGGTGGAAATGCCCCTGGCACCTCACTTGGGGAGCGGAGTTCTGCACTGGAAGATGTAATACTGGATCATGGGACATTTCAGGAATCTTTGACACTTCTAAGATGTTACAGCTGCCTGTTATGTCAGCGCAGGTGGATCCATTACGGCCCACCAGCAGAGAAGAATATCTTCAGGCTATGTCTGAATTGTCACAATGCTTCCCTGAAGGGAAGTTATCACAGCTGAATCATTTGTGTAAGGACAAACAACACCCAGCTTGAAGCCTGAGATATTGGGTATGCAAGCCCTCAACACCTGGGTGGTTACTTTCCACATAGTCAGCTTGCACCTGGATTGTTTGAATCATCAGCATTCCAATCTTTCACACTTGTGGATACATTCTTCTCCTAGGATAATAGTACCACCCTTGTTTTATCTCAAGTTCCCATCACAGCCCAAATTAGTAGTCATATTTGGGGAAAAGAGAAAAGAAAAGGTGGATATCAGGATTTTGTGTAAACCAGGACAATTCCCTGTATGTTTCTACTGGCAAATGCATTCACCTCTATAGCAGTACCTTAAAAGAGTCATCATATTCCTGTAATCCCTCCTCCTTTACATTAGTCAGCATAAGTAGGTTCTGACAACTAATGTTTGGATTAAGCACTAAAATCTGAATTAAAATACATTCTCATTTTGTATTTGTACATTTTGGCCAGAAAAGTTCTATTATTTATTAGGAAAATGACAGTAATTCTCATTATACGAATATGTAAGCATAAATATGTGAAACAACTCCCAATTTAGCTATATTTTAAAATAGAGCTGTTGTAAATCTGTCTCACATTTTTATTTTCTTGTGTTTATTTTCCAGTAAAAAATACATTAGTAGCCCTTAATCCCTAAAGCTATGTTTAATTTGTACAGAAAAATAATAAGGTAGGATAATTCTGTAAATAAAAAAAGCTCAAATCTTCTTGCTAAGAAATGTTAAATAAACAGCCTAAACATAAATCTCCTCCTAGTTTAATGCTGTTTAAAATTAGTTATTTCTATCTTGTTGTACTTTACTGAACACAAACTATCATATTTTGAAACCTTCCTATTTTGAACAATCTCAAAAGTCTTGGATGCATCTTTGTTGATAAATAGAAGAAAATCAGGGGACAAGTCCAAGCACCATAATTTCCATGCTGCCCAATTGTTTGCTCCTGTCCTAGTTCTAGTTTGGATCTAGTTTGGATCAGTACAATTATCTATTTTCCCAATAATTCTTCTATAAAAACCGTCTTTAAGGTTAACAGATGTAAGAAGACCCGTATCGTAAGCTTTGAACTGCCCTTCCATTTTTGTTCCAACTTTTGTTTAATAGTGGAGAAATGCCAAATGAGAGAGTTATTGAAAAAAAAAAACCCAACACCTTAATATTCAGAGACTGAGTGTGAATGAAACATGATCTTTTCAAGCTATATTATCAATTAAAAATAAAAAATAATGCATAAGAAAAACAATGGAGAGAAAATAAAGTCATCTGACAAGTAGAAGAGAAATATGATCTTCCAATAAACACTAATTTATAATTGAAAAATAATAAATATACAGTACTCTGAGCATCTGTGTAAATAAGGCTGATTACTCATTAAGATAAAATGAATACAAATTTGTTTTACAAAACTGTGTAAATATCAGACTTTGAGGTTGTACTGGAAAAGAATGAAGAAAGGGTCCAAATAAATTTCATTAGAAAATTCAGTCTCTCTTCAATGAAGAATCCTTTAATGAGGATTTCCTGCAAATATGCAGGAAATCAGGCAACAGAAAAATTAAATGCCACTTCATGTTTGAGATACCATTTTAACTAAATGGACAAGTAGTGATGATGCATATATAGAAAAGCTCTGTTGAAACAGAGAGCTTAATGTGCAAATTAAAGAAGTATTTTACTATTTTTATTTTTGAGGAAAAACAATATTTCTCTTATGTGTAATAAAATAAATATTGTTAGCTTTTGACAGGTATCTGAAAACTCTGAAAGCCTTACCTCTCTCTTTGACTTTAATTATACGAATATTTTCCTTTTAAAATTTATATAGTCTTAGATGTGCCAAAAGATCATTCAGGAGATATATTCTCAAAAATATTTTTACTTTTTATCTCTTTTACTTTTGACAGGTAGGAAATTTTTGATATGATACAGATTAGTGGACATTTTATTAAATTAACATTACAGATTACATGTACATATTCTCATTATGATCCATTGATAGTACACTTTAAGGTGTGTTTTTGCTCTCCTTTCATTTATTTTCTCAAATGTGGGACTGTGAATTTTCTTACTGAAAATAAATTTGGTAGAAATCTTGTGCTGCATTGGTTGATGGATTATAAGAATACCTTGGACTTACACAAGGAGGAAAAATTTGTGCAATGCCACTCCAATACAAAATTAATTTTGTCATATTACTATGCTAGTAATATATTTTCAAATACCTTTTGGGAATTAGAAAGGATAAGCATAACATCATTAAGAATGTTTTCATTTTAGGTAAGATGTGCTTTGGTCAGACATTTATTTCAGTAATTGTATTTTTTCTCCTTTTTGCATTCAGTGGTTCAGGAAACAACAAAGACAGGGCTGGAGTTTTTTTGACAAAGATAATAACGTAAATTGTTCCAAACCCACATTCTAAACTAAAACCATCACAAGTATCAAAACCATCTGATCAAAACCATCTGAGTAAGAGATAGAATCACATTCAAAGTAACTTTTTTTTTTTTTTTTTTTTCCTTAGAAAATGGTTTGGAGATTTTGTTTCCTGGGTATTTTTCTGAAGAATGAGCTTTAATTATAATTATGCACAATAAGAGCGTTCCAACTGATAATCAGAGAAGAAAAAACCTGCTAACTAACTAAGCTACAGCATCCACCCAGTTGCAAGTTTGTGATTTTCTGAAATCCTTGGTTGAAAACACATTTTGAGAAGAATCCCTAAACAATGCAGAATACTGAGAAGATTGAGCTCCACTCTTGTCTTCACATAGTTGTTTTTCCCTCATAACTTCAGCCTTTTCAGGGCACCGATGTTTTTTCTCTGCATTAAAACATCTTACAGGCTTCAAAGAATACTCCAGGAATTTGAATGAAGCAGTAGTGAGTAAATAACACTGGTTTTATCACTTAACCCTCCCTTGGATTTTGATAGGAAGAGTCACATCAGAAGATACAGTACCCTGTTTCTAGCTGATGTTTTCAGAGTAAATATTTTTCATATTTGACATAGTCAAAACTATCAATGAAAAATAGTCCTAACTCAACAAGCTGATTTCATTATTGTTACTACATTCTATGGAATGAGACACACAATAACAGAGAAAAAAACCCATTCTGAAATACTACCTTAGAATCAACTAATAATTTCTTGACTTGTTATGATCAAAATTTCATCATGGACAAAAAGACAACACAATTTATGGACACACTAATTTATTACTAATCAAATTCAAGCAAAAAAAAATGGATATTTCAGTTAAAATGAAATTTATACATCAGAAATCCATTATTCCCCATGCAAATAATTAACACAAAGAAGAGGTAAATAATAATGAAATTAAAATTGTAATATACAAGCTGTATTATCTTAATGCTATTACACTTTTCTGACTTTCTCTTTAGTTCTTTGTACTGTTGAAGGATCCTTGAGCAGCCTTTTTGAGAAAAGGACAGGAGAGAAACCGTCTTGGCTAAATGTTAACATACCAGGTTCCTGGTAAGACAACATTAGAGCTGATGGCGTCAGTGTCTTCCTCTTCTGGTTTTCCTCAGTTTTGAGTTTGTGCTTGTCAGTTTGTCAGCTTCTCTCCCATTGCTCAGCAGTTCTATATTATGTTACAATTTTTTACTTAATCATGGTTGTTTTCTAGACTTAAGAAGTCTAAGACTGTGGTACAGATAAGCATTAAATTGCACATTTAAGGAAAGAAATTCTCAGAAGTTAAAAAAAATCCAAGAAAGTTAAAGGTTACCAGTAACAAACAAGGCCTGTGGTTAAACTATAACTGCTTAAAATTTTTCATTAGACTTCTATTGTTAAATTTTGTACTAGAATCTTCAAGCAAAATTATATTTGTTTTCTAGAAGATGGCACATTAATTGATGATATGCTATGATTACATTAAATTGGAAAACAGAAAAGCACAGGTGCAAAATAACTTCCTTCGGTGATGACTTCACTCAAAATGAGAGAAAGATCTATATCCATGAAGCTGAAAAGAAACTATGACATTGAATATTTTTGTTTTGTTTTTGGTGAATGTTTGGCCAGCACACCACAGCTGCCATCGAATAGGGCTTTACAATAGATAATACAATAGATAATTGTACTGATCCAAACTAGATCCAAACTAGAACTAGGACAGGAGCAAACAATTGGGCAGCATGGAAATTATGGTGCTTGGACTTGTCCCCTGATTTTCTTCTATTTATCAACAAAGATGCATCCAAGACTTTTGAGATTGTTCAAAATAGGAAGGTTTCAAAATATGAAAATTTGTCTGAATAGGATTGAAATAATACACACTGTGAGCAATCAGCTAGTCACTGTCATGCCATAATGTTTCTGACCCACATCAAGGAAATGGATAACGATAACCTACTTTATTAAGGTTTCCACTCTTTACCAAATGAGTTTGCACACTTAAAAGCATAATAGGTAATACTTTCTGTCATACCAACACTCTGAGGAGTTTAAGAATGGCTTAAGGAATGTGGAGGAGGACAAATATGACTGTAGCTTTGTCTCGGCATGCCAAATCATGTTAGTAGGCATAGTGGTGAGTAGTTCATCATTAGTCTCAGTAACTTTTAATTGAATCTCTTTTTTTCTTTCTCTTTTTTTTTTCTTTCCATAAATTTCTACCCTGCCCCACCCCTTCCCCAATGAGAACTTTTGCATATGTATATAAAATTTTTCATACAGCGTGTTGAGTTAGTTTTTCAGTTTCTGGAACAATCTAACACATTTATGAGTCACCACAGAAATGAGATTCTGGAATAGTGGAAAATAAACCCCAAGGTTTAATACAGATTTGGATGCTTCTATGAGAGTGAATATTTGAAATGGTTAATTACATGGAATGTAACTGATGCATCTACTCCCCAAATGTGGGGTAAAATTATTCTTCTCCAGAGAGCAGGCAGTGAGTATACTGTTTTGCCCCTTATGATTAAGAATATAGTTTATTCATGTTGTGTAACTAGGTATTTCTCTCTGTGACTCAGCTCTGGACTCATAATTGGATTTCATTGTACCTAAAAAAAACTCTGACTGAGAATGGTAAAGTATACTTATTTATAGGGAAAATACAACTACACTTAGATTAAACAGATGCAAAAGAAAGCTGTAGTAAATCATGCAGGACTTTATAATTGGTTCGATTGAAATTTGATATAGCATATAATCATTGTCTATGTTTTTAATGATACTAGATTTTATAAATGCTTATCAAAAGGTTTTGATGCTGTCATCCATTAAGAATCCATGAATAATTGATTTTCTAAGAAAGTGGATACATTCTTTAAGCATTTTGTGACCATGAACATAAAAGCATTTTAAATAACATCTTAATCTCTGTTTCCTGAAAATAGATGGCACTAGTCAAAAATTGTTTTTACTATGTTCCCTCCAATTCTTATGTGTGACTAATAATTTGTGAACAAGCCAATTCAAAGAAAATGTTTGTGTACATTTGTTTGGATCAAGTTATAAGTTGTTGTCATTACTTTGCTGGTTTGGATCTACGTTGTCCGAGATAGGAAATTATTGGAATTATGTGAAGTATACAAACACATGTTTCTCAATTCCCACTTCTTGTTAAGGGTGACTGTGCTTATGTGTGAACCCAGCAAAGACTTCAGAGCTGCAAAAACCAGCTCTGAATACCATTTGTTTGTAATTAGTGCTAATTCAAGTCTGGAGCAGAAGTAGTAGTACTCAGTTTCTGGTAGTCACTGACCTCTGTGGCACTTTATGGGGACTATGCTCTACAAAGAGATGCTTCACTTCAAACAAATGTCTATAAAAACTCCAACAAGCTTATGACTCTTCACTTTCTAGAATTAGAAAAGACTTTTCACTTACTGACCATGTATACTCCTATTTTTATCCTGCAGGAGATAAAAGGATATGTATGCATACATACACATGTGAATACACACACAGTTTCATGCTGTAGAAAGCACAGTATCAATTACTATAAATGAAAGAGGACTGAGTGAAGATTTGATAGGGTAGGAGTCTTATGGCAGACTGCAAGATCACCAGTTCCCTCTTTTATTACGTAAGGAGATACTACAAAGTAAAATGGAAAGCACTAACGGACTGAAATTATAGAAGAGAGATCTTCATTATAAGATGAGGTTAAAAAAAATAAAATGAAAAAACCTGTCCTTGTGTCCTTTTAAGAGAATATTTGAGAAAATACAATCAAATATATTTTTATCAGGCAAATGTCTAGTATGTCTTTGTTTTAATCAAATTACTTTTAAGATCATCCTGTGATTAATTTGTACAGCAAAATCTAGAAAGACTTCATAGATCTCAGAAATGCTTCATTTATATAAGCATAATGGAATCTTAGCTACTGGGAATTGTTGATAACTTTATGTTAATTTGCAATATGTTCCTCAATATTTTTTTCAATGCCAGTGACTGCTAAAATGAAAATTAGCATACAATATTGAGACTTCAGTATATAATTATCTATGTGTTTCCTAATAATTTATATAAGGTTTTACTTAAAAAAAATATTCCTAGCCATAATTCCTGTGTATTAATTTTGTCTATATCAACTGTGTATTATTTTTCACTTTTTATTGGAAAGGTTTAAGCAGACAATTCTTAGTCTTATTTTTCTCAGAATGAATGTACCATGATATTTCTAGACCAGACACCTCATTTGCTTACCTATGCTGACTTTGAAAGCTATCTATACTTAGTACTAGTCAGTACTACAGCAGCAGTTACATAACTAAGGCTAAATGTCATGCTCATACCTACTTGCATTTGAAGGAACTGAACAACTCACAAAATACTTTTCTAGAATTTAGAAAAAAAACAATGCTTTGTAGGTCAGACACAACTAAATTTTTCTTGTTCTTTATACCACAATTTAAAATCATGTAATGGAAGCTCAATTCACTTAATTCTTTCTCAGCCTACAAACCGCAGATTTTTTTCTGCAGGACACAGTTACTGACCCAAACTCTTGAATTTGTATCCAGACTTCAGTATAGGTATGCCTTAAAGCCAACACAAAGGAACATGCAATTAAATGGTTAAGTTGCACGAAAAGTCTATACACACTAGATAAAAAACAACAACAACAACAACAAAAAAACAAAACAAAAAAAACCCCAACAACAACAAAAAAAACCACCTTCAAAATATTTATGAATAGGTAGGGCCGTGACTCAAGGCAAACACATGCCGTTTTTTTTTTTCTGATCTGTCCCTATGGCCAACCCCTCTACGTGGGGTCTCTGACCCACCAGCCACTCTGGGCATTCCAGGCCAGGGTGAGGGGCAGTGTCCTCACTGTCCCTGCTAGTCTGAGGCTGGTTGAGGGGCTGCAGGAGGTGTGATGTGTTATAGTTCTCCTGGACTGTTTGTGACTGACAGCTACACCAGCGACACCCACATAGGGATTCCCTATGTGGTCTCCAGGGGCATGTCATAAGGGATATGACAACACTGAACCTCCATGAGGTTTGAACCCATCCCTTTCCCCTCCAGACACACACACAAAAACTCCCCACAAAGTGGTTCTGAACCAATAATCACTGATCTGGTGTCTAACAGACTAATACTGTCTTAAGTGTCTGAAAATTTTTAAAACACTTATTTAATGAGTTTGGATAACACTACATTATCACATAAGACCCAGGGAACTACAGGCCAACCTCAATCCCTGGGAAGGTGACGGTGCAGTTAATCCTGAAAATCATTTCCCAGCATATGAATGACAAGAAAATCATCAGAAGTAGTCACTGTTGTTGTACTTGACCAATATTGTGCTTTATAATCTCCTATGAAGAAGTGACTGGCCTCATAAATGAGGAAAGAGCAGTGGATATTGTCTACATGGCCTTCAGAAAGGTGTTTGTTACTGTCTTCGATTAGAATTCCATAGGCAAGTTGTTGATGTATGGACCACATAAGAAGACAGTGAGGTGTATCAAAAACTGGGAGGATTATTAAAATAAAGTATTCTTTACAGGGTCACATTAGAGAATGTGACATTGAAGAGATTGGCTCTCCTAAAGGAGGAAACAACTTAGTTATTAACTAAAACTGGGGGGTTTCACTTTAGCTGAATGACATTCAGCTCTTACATCTTAGAATATTATCCTGTTGCTATTCACATCAATAGTCACTTTATTCCACGAATACCAAAATCTCAGTTTGAGTAACAGCATCCATCTAGGTTCTACTACCACTTTTTTTTGCATAAAACTCTGATTTTCTTACTGCATCCTATTCATTTCAAATGTAATATGTCTGGCCACTTCTTAGTTAATTTGACATGTCTTATGCCACAATATGCTTCCTTCTTTTCACAGCATAAATTCTAATGTCCCAAGATTTCCAAGGCCTTTCCAGTATGCTAGATCATATACATACATTAGGCTACAGCAGCTGTTTTTACTCATAAAACAGAACTAAGATGATAGCATAAGTAAATAAACAATTTTATGCCAGTTCAAAGTGTCATTAAGAGCTGATAATTTGTTTTGATGGTTGGCATGCTTTCTCCAGAATATCACACACTATGAATTTTTCCTATCAAAAGCTTTTTAGAATAAAAAAATATATTAAGGACAGAAATATTTTAGAAGTGGTTTTGTTTATAATAATTCTTGATTTATACTTTGGCAGCACAATGATTGAAATATCAGTTATTGTACTCAGGAGTACCTTTCACTAACAGTTTGAGGCAGGATCTACTGTCATTCTAACCCCTCACTTAACAGCTTTCTTAATGACAATCAGATTGATTGCTGGAACAACTCTGCGTTTAGACACTTTTGAATTGTTTTTCAATTTGATCATGAAAATATCTTCAGTAGTACTTGTGGTGGGCTGACCATGGCTAAACAACAGAGGGCCATCAAAGATGCTCTATCACTCCCCTCCTCTGGACAGGGGAGAGCAAATATAATGAAATGCTCATGGACCAAAATCAGGACAGGGAGAGATCACTCACGGTCATGGGCAAAACATCCTCAACTTTGGGAAAATTACAAATTTATTATCAATCAAATCATAGTACCATAATGAGAAACAAACCCAAATCTTAAAAACACCTTGCCTCCACCCCTACCCTCTTCCTGGAGTAAACTTTACTCATGATTTCTCCCTCTCTACAGCAGTGGAGAGGGACAGGAAAGGGGAGTTGTGGTCAGTTCATCACATGCTGTCTCAGTCATTCCTTCCTCCTCACAGGGAGGAATCCTCACACTTTTCCTCTACTCCAGCATGGGTCCCTTACTACTGGCTGCTGTCCTTCAGGGACAGACTGCTCCAGTGTGAGTCTCTGTTATGATCCGATTATTATGATTATTAGAGAGATGCCTCTGCCCAAAGTAAGGTGCAAATGAGACCATGTGCCTAAGTCAATAGTACAGATTCTATTTATTGTAAATGTGAGGTAGAGATAGAAAGAAATAGAAAAAAAGAGAGGCAGAGGGGACAGAGTGACAGATTAAATAGAAAGATATCACCACCCACAGATCCAGAGGCTTCCTGTTGATCCTCCACCCTGGGCTTATCACTGGTGGAGGAGGCACATGAAACAGAGTTCAGTGGGTTCATATACATTCAGGTATACATGGGAACATCCAAGCACCTCCCCTGTGTGTGGCGGGGAGTTTTATACTGTCTTTTGCAACACTGTGAATCTGTTGCAGCTTTGTGGATCTCAAGCAGTCGTCTGATGGGAGGCCTCAGAAATGAGGCTGTGGGTTACGTCCTCCCCTCACAGGACCCATCCAGGGCTGATTTTCAAGACGGCTGCTGAGCTGGCTTTCCTTATGGATACATTCTTCTCACTCCATTCACCTCTCTTTAGACATGAGATAGTCAGACAACAGTATCACCTTTATCTTATCTCAAGCTCCCAAGAGATGGCTTAACTCACAGTCCAATTTCCTGGGATCCAGGAGGCATATTCAGAGATGGGAAGGGGCTGGGACTTTCGTGGATGCAGATGAGGAGTTGTTTCTTTGCAGAGTTTACTGCAATGGGCAAACTTGTTCCATGATCTTAACAGTATTAAGTCTCTCACAGTCCCTCATGGGGTCACAAATCTTGCTAGCAATCCTGCTCCAGCATGGGCTGATCTCTCAATGAGTCCACAGATCCTGCCAGGAGCCTGGTCCATTACTGTCTTCCTATAAACCTCCCTATAATCTGCAGAATACTTACCACTTCTAAGCTAAAGTATCCTAACACTGTAGTTTCTGTCTCTGTTTTTCTATACTATGTATTTTATATGCTATCTGAAAAGCAACAGATTTCATTGAAAATTGTATATTTTAAAATGTGGGAGTTTCCATAATATTAATCTTCTTTTACTTTCTAAAAATACAACTAAATATAACTTAAATATTTTTATCAAGAACATGAGGTATAAAACTCTCAGTCTATGAAAAGAGATGGGAAAAAAGCTTCTGACTTTAACAGAGCTGTGATCTTCCCTTTTTTATGGAAACTTAGTGTGACATAGACAAGACAGTACTGCTTATAAAGGTAGACAAAATGTTCAAATTTCATATATTATACTTTAATCTGTAAAGTTCTGATAAGATACTATAGAATATGTATAGAATATGCAAAAACCATTTTATTCCATGGTGACATAGCAAAAAGCTATTTGCTTAAAGCTTGTGGATCTCTACTACCACCTACTAATCTACTCAAATTTATTCTAGCGTAAGTGTCTCAGACCTGTACAATTCTTGAGAATGATTTTCATAGGCTCACGTTTTCTTCACAATTTCCAAGGACTCCCAGAAGCTTTAGTTCAGGTGATCTAAATCTGTGTTTAAGATTGGAGAGAGATAACTAGGGAAATCTAATTTCTTAGGAACACTTTTATTCAAAAGATTCTTAAAACCCACATACACAAAATGAGTGCAGATCAAATACCTGAGTGGCATGTATAGTCTGCATGCTGTAGTGCCAGGTGTTCCCAGGCAAATTCTTGATTAAGGATTGTTGGTGATATTTGAGAGGAACACCTCTCCTTGTTCATAGAAGGAGTTGAATTAAATGAACTATCATAGTAACTTTGTGCTGTTCTGACAGTACAGTTGTGACCAGTATCTCCACAATAAAGACACAAACTGGGATGACAGACAATTAGCACAATTATAGATTATCACAAAATGGTTAAACACTTTTCAATCATGCATGCATATTAATTATAGTTATTTGTTTGTTTTTTAATTTTTGTCTAGGAAATACAAGTCTCCTTATTACACAGTACAGATGGCCCAGATTTTTTGGATATCATATCTATATTTTTCCTTTTTTATTTTTCTTTATTTTTCTTATTTTTAAAATTAATAATTTGAATGATTACCTGTTTTCATGATTAATGGAAAAATGAAAAATGAACAAAAAGTGAAATCCAAACAAAATCTTTTTGTCTCACAGACAGAAATAGATCTCCTAAATATTAGATGACCCTCTATTGCTACACTTCTGACCTTACTGAAATGTTTTTTTCTTGATGAAAGTCAGTCTCTTGGGAGTCTGTCAAGGTATGTATGTATTTCCTGGTAAACTTTGAATCCTTGCTAGAGATTTCCTTAGTTAGAAGACATACCCCTCTAAATTTTTAGCAATCTAAAACCTCAAGAGCGGCCTAGCAGCCTCCTGAACCTTCCACTGTTCAGATTTTTTTTTTTTTTTTCCCTCAGAGATTCCAGTACTCAAAGCCTTTGTGTGCAATTAACAGACAGACAGTGAGAGCAGACCTGCAAAAACATCTCTTACTTTCTCAGGTTTTCACCTTGTACGGTGTTGGAGAGTGAAAAGTCCAAGAAAAAAATCAACATCATTAGCGGAACTGATTGTTCTTCAGAATCTTGATCTGTTTTTCCTCCTTGTCATAGTGATCTATCCCTTGTTTAGAAAGCAATATCCCTAAATGTTTCCACTGGGGAAATCAAAGGCTCCACTTCAGCCCCTGACTTTTTATACTGAATATCATTCAAAGTCAACAGCCCAGTTGAAAACACATATATTTGGGACCATGACTCATTCATCATTAATGGCTCTTGATTGTTCCATCACCTTTTATCAGTCTTTTTGTTTGGTGTCAAACTTACACTACAAAATTCTTGTACCAAAGCCCAAAGGTAATTTTAGCATGATGTAGAAATAGCAAATTAAGGTCACAGTAAAATGTACAGGCTCTGAAACAATATGGAATTCAAAATCTGACACATTATATTCCCAAACTCTTAATCTTTGCATCTTTTTTAAGCTACATTTTCCTTGAATTCCCTATTTCATTTCAGATTCTTTTATCATATGTTTTCTCTGAGCATTAAATATAATGCCAATATTTTGAATGTATAAAAGTTAATCCCTAGTCAATTTATGTAATACTAGTAATATTGGTCAACAAAGCAGGAAATTCTGGTAAAACAAAGCAATATTAATTGTATGATTTACTTTTATTAAAATATTATTTTAGAGATAACATGATTTATTTTACCTAGTTTTAACTGGAAAAAGTAAAATTGTGTATAAACTTACAATATTGTTCCTCTTGAATAGCTTTATAAAAAAGTTACAATTAAACTGGCATCAAAATTTCTTTTAGGATGGAAAACATTTCAGTAATGATATTAATAGGAAGATATTTGATAAAAACAGAACAAAAGTTCACCTTTCTTTGCATAGATTTTTTTTCTTCCTTTTTTTAATATCAGAGAAATATATAACACTATGGTGTCTATGGAGGACTGTACCTCCATTGCTTGTGAATTAACCTCACAGAGCCAAAAAACTCTTTTGTCAACTAATCTATACATTCATACTCCATAAATCCATAAGCATTGCATAATTTACTCAAAAAGTTTATCTGACATAGCAAATTTAAAAAATAAAATATATGGACTATATTTCTTTTTCTGAGGCATCTTTGGTAGTTTTCAGCACCAATGTACAGTTGATGTAAAGACCTTCATAAATAGGATCACAGCTGCCTCTCTTTTACATCCATTTTCTATCAATGAAAAGCATATACCTGACTATACATGTTATTGTACAATAGGTTAGGGTCTCAAATTATTGGAAGTAGTATAAATTTTTATGGATAGTCCTCAGTTTTAAAATAAAAACTCCAAGCATTCTGTACTTATGGCTCAGCTTTCAAGCTGTAACCTTTTTCAAAAATCATAATTTTGGTATTTGGGGACAATAATAGACGATAGCAATATTATCTCATTAGCATAGTTTCAACTTAAGATATTTTTAGGTGTTCCACATGTTGGACTCGATGTTCTCACAGGTCTCTTCCAGCCTTAAAGATTCTGTGATCCTAAATCCACAAACAATTCTGTGGATTTTTAGTAAAGGGTTTGTTAGCATTGTAAGAACCATCTGGAAGAAATAAACTTAAAAAATAATGTCTCTATCTAAGATGAATTGAAATAAAGGAAAAACTGAGACTGACTTTTATTTTTCCCTCTGCATCTTAAATATAAATTATTTGTTATTTATCCCATGGCTACACACAAACTACTGGTACTTGCCAGTTTTTTAAATATGTTTGAGGCTTGTCTGATTTTTTTCTTACTTGACGTAGTCTCGCAGAACATGATTTTTGAATAGGCAATCCTTAAGTAACTTGTATCATTTTGAAAAAAAAAAAAAAGCAGATTCATTATAATATCTGTTCTTCATCAATCATTTGAATGAGCTTTTCAAGCTCACTACAAATGCTGTTTCCATGCCAGAGGAGAAGAATTGTGTGACCTATAAAAGAATGGAAAGTTCCATAAGTAAATTAAACTCTTACCCATGCAGATTTTGCTGGGGTACACTAACAAAATCTGTAAGTGTGCCAATTACTTGATTAAATAGCCAAACCTGAAATAGCTTAAAATTTATTTCTTGCATGTAACTTGAATTATGTGAGGTTTTGACACTTTTATGGGAAACACTTTGTAACTTATTATCACAACAACCAAGGAGAATGATAAATTACATCAAGTTCCTAGGAAGGATTGTAAATAAGAACAGTTTCTCTACACAGCAGAGATCCTGATTCTCCTCTTCTCTCTTATACATATAAAGAAATATTCCATGCATTTTAGTGAAGTTACTTACTATAAAAAAGGAAATAAGACTACATTTTCAAAAATACATTAGAAGGCATCAAAGGGAGAGAAAAAAGGGGAAAGGCAAAGGAAAGGGAAAAGGAAAGGAAGGAAAAGAGAAAAGGCTAAGGGAAGGAAAAATGGAAGGGAAGGAAAAGGGAAGGGAAGAGGAGAGGAGGAATTGGGAAGGGAGGGAATGGGAGGGGAGGGGGAAAACCAGTGTGGGTAACAAGTCAGGTAGTTCAGACTGATGTTGGTTGAGAATTCTTTTCCAGTTAAATGAGATGTCTGCGAGGCAAAGCATATTATTATTGATGATTCTTGTCAGTACCAGCTTCACTAAAAACTACTGCTATACCCAGGAAAGACACAGTTTCTAAAAACTACACCTCTGCTACCATTTCTGTGCAAAACTATTCTGTCCAAAGAAGAAAGTTCTTTATAATAGGACTCAATCCAGTACCAAACCATTTTTTTCCCAAATAAACACGGTAAGAAAGGAGGGTAAGGAGGAGAGAGTGGAAAAAACCCTAATATCTCCTGTAAGAGACATAATAAGTATTGCATTACTTTTAATCCTGTAGTGGTTGGATTTCCAACACCTAACAGACTGACCGGGTTAATGATTCAGATTTCATTAGAAATGGAGGCATCTCTTGTTCTAAGCAAACTGATACTTCATTCATCTAGGCTAAGGTCATAATGATAATTTTTTTTCCTCATTACACTGCACGTTGGAACCTAATGAATATGCATCCAGTGATTTAAAAAAAAAAAAAAAATACAAATCACTGTCCTGGAATGAAAGTCTAATGCCACATCCAGGGAAAAACAATTCTGTACACTCAGATCAATCCATGCAGAATGTATGGTCTTCTCATATGTGTCATGATTCTACTTTTCTAAAACCAAATCTCTTTTCTAGTTTGGTTTTTAATTGGTTTGAGTTGTTTTACAAGTTTGATGATGAAGTTATCTCAAAGATATTTGAAGTAGTTTGCTCTAAATAACTGTAAATTTGAATTGAATGAGAATGTTTATCCTGAATAGTATAAATAAAGCAGTCACAAATTCTTAATGCAACAAAATAAAGATGGCTACAAATGGTTGAGAATGTCTAGAATTTATATTTCACAAAATAAATCACAAAATTCCTTCCTTTTGGCTGTCAGACATCTCCTCACCATTTTTTGGTCTACAAGGAGAAATTTATGTGAGAATGCACTAGAACATTTTCAGGATTATGAATAAGTACATTCTATCACTCTCAAGAATATACTTGATAGTGTTTTTAAAATGAGGACTAAAGGTAAGCTGTTTTCTATAGCTGCATCACAGCACTTGGGAGAAATATGGGCAGCAATCAAACTATGCTGGTTTATATGAAGAAATAAAATTTAAATATACAGCCTCAAGAAATTTGAAAGTAGAAGCCAACTCAACTGTTTTCAAGGTTATCCACACTCAGGATATGAGTTGAGTATCACCTGCAAAATCTCCAGTCATGAAAAAGGGACAATTCATTTGCTTTGAACTTTGAAGTCTTTGTGAAGAAAATATCCTCAAAACATGTTCAGATTTAGGCCACGAAGTAGTAAAGTCTCTATAAATTTAAGACTCAACTATACGTTAGTATTTCCTTTTTGGTATATGAACTGTTGTGTTGTACTCAGAAGGTGTTATTGGTGTTAAAATCATCATTTTAAGACGAGAAAGAATTCCTAGTTCCATACAATGCTTAACATTTATTATCAGTCCAACTCTGGATCCTGTGATGAGGGTGTTTAGTGGAAAAATAGATTCACGTGTATTCTTCTCTATTATTTATTTCTGTTTATTGTCAACGAGTTGTCTGGAGCTCTGGGAACACTTTTATGTTATTAATCCCCATCAACAAAGGAAAATCATTATATCTTTAATAAAAAGCATAAAAAAGCTGGAATCAAAGCACATTTTAATTTTTCCTAAGGCCTCCAAAGACTTCTCAGTAATCAGTGCCTTGTAGCACATCTTGAGATAAGAGTCTAATGATTCCCTGTTCAATTCATCAGGAACAACTAACTGTGTTCCAGTTAGTTAAAGTTTTTGCATGAAGTAGAAACTTATACTGCTTTTCTCTTAATAGGGAAGGCTTCCTGATGGAAGTGTATATGTTTAAAAGAAACAGGTTTTACTCTGGAATATTTTAAAGGATATAAAAAATGGACACTAAAAGACTATAACTATTCTTGCCATAAGACAGAAAGTGAAGTCTGTGAGACAGAATCTCATCTTCAGTGCCTTATTCCATGCTTGAATTCCACAAAGTTGGGCACTAAAATTATAGTAACGGCAACTGTTCTTCTAATACCTACCTAAAGACTAAATCTCATTGAATTTTCATGAGAGGATTTAGAACTTTGAATTGTTAAGGTAGCTTTGCTTAATGCTTTGTAAGGAATAAAATCCAGAGAAGTATGTAACTTATTAATTCACATTTGAAGCTTAAAATCCCACTGAAATGAATGTGAAAGATACATTCAAAAATTTTAATCTAGAATATTAACTTATCCTAAGGAAAATAATTTATGGTATTCTGATTACACACTGAAATAATATCAAATTGCAGGACCAGCAGAATGAGACTTACTCATGCTTTCCTAGAGTGTGAAAGAAATGGAAAGAAGTGTTGCCAACATTTCTATATTTACCAAAATGTTATTCTTTATTTTATTCAGTACTCTAAGACTTTTGGGTAGCAACCATATCCATACATACATAAATGAATGCATGCATTAATTACTGTTCCAGACTGCAGAGCAAAAGTTCACAAAAGAATAACCTTGTCATAGTATTTTATCTGCTTGATCAAAATCACTAGCCATTGTGTTTGGAAAATTAAATTTCAAGTGAGCCAATTGAAGTTTTTTAATTCTTTTGAAATATGAAAATTAGTGAAAAAATAAATTGATCATGAAGATACTTTTTCAAGAGAAAACTGAAGCTTTGGTAGATACTTCAAAACATTTTTTCAAAGGTAGGAGTTAACTTTGAATTTTTACTTAGAAACTTACTGAACTCTACAAAGCTTCTTCTTAGCGGTAAAAAAAGTAATTTTTAGCAATGAATAATAATCCCTCCATGTCTTCTGTCATATGAGGATGTGAACATGAATAGAAAATTATATGGAATGTAAGAAATAAAACATTTCTTCCTTTGACTGTATTCCTGGTGCTTTGCCTTCCTGATTTTGAACACCCTTCTGTCACAACATCTCAGAGATGTACCCTGGCACTTATAATAGGTCTGAACTGGTGACTTGACCCATAATAGCATCATGACAAGCACAGCAAAAGAAAATCAATAGATGTGTCTATCTTAATTTTTTTATTATTTCCAAGGAAAAATCAAATAACAAGTGTGAGTAACAACTTCTTGATGTGTGTCTGCAGAGGTACGTGTCATCAGGATCATCAGATTGCTTCATTAAGTCATTTATAGTCACGATTTTTACAATAGTGGTTGGAAATGAACTGATATAAAAATACATTTGAAACCACCTAACACTGATTATTAAAAGAAAAGGAGGTTCAGTTCAGGACTTTTAGGATAAAATACATGTCTTTTTGCCTACCTCAAGAAAACACATTCCATTAATTTCTCTGTTGCTGCAAACAAATGAGGACTTACAAAATTGGATTTGTCTAGCAGTATCTATACATTAATTTTCTTTTACATCCTGTGATTCTTGCTATTAGAAAAAATATTGCCCAACAAACCAGGTCATAGAAGATCCATCTTGTGTTAGACTTCTGTGGTATCTGACCCAGTACTTTTGTGCTGTTTATTTCATTAATTGGGAGAAAACACTCTATGGGTCCAATTCATCTGATAGAAAATCTACTTTGCAGCAAGTGTTCCTTTCTACTATAATAAAAGTTTAGAAGTCTGCTTTGAATATACAAATATTTTGTGGGCATCCGCAGTCCAGTGATATCAGAATTTTGCTCTTGATCTGTTTTCTGGCAGTCCATAAAACGCCTTCCATCAGTACTTCAGTTCCCTATCCTGCCCAGGTTTTCTCTGTTATTTATTCAAATTAGAAGCTAGTGACTATTTTTTTTTTTTTAACTATATATGTCTGAATACTGATTAATGAAAAATATCTTTGATCTTAATTCCTGTTTCAGATGACACTGAACTATAATTTCTTCTATCTCAAAATACGTATCCTTAAAACTATTTCTTTTAGAAGAACACTGATTTGTGTGTAGTACTGTTTTGTGGCATAATGTTGAAGGAATTCATTTTTCTTGCTTACCTTTTTAGAACAGTGCATACTGTAATTTTCAAGATTCCACTTATTTCCTACTAAGGCAGGTATACAATACAAATAAAAGCTGGCTTTAATTTTTTTTCAGAAGTCCTACCTGCAATGTGACAGTACTCCTATCCATTAAAAATAAAATTTTAAATTGTGTTGTAGCTGTGATTCAATAAAATTTTAACTTTGCCTTCATAAATAATGAAATAAAAAGAAAGAAGAGGCAAACTGGCCTGTTTCTGAAATATTTTTCTAATAAAGGTTCCATACCATTCCAAAATAAATTACTGAATTGAAATAATATTCATATATATAGCTGGTTTGTTTAAAATTCCCAAGATGTGTGTGCTCTCACTACATATTTATATATTTGCACTTATTAGATGTGTTATTCTACTTAATAAGCACCACACATAAACTAGAAAATTCACTTATTTAATTTCTTTTACGTACTTATGTTCTGATTTTCTTTAGAGAAAGGATGATCTGGCCTCTACTGTTGAACACTGAAAATATGATGATTAAAAATTACGTTTTTCTTGCTATTTTTTTTTTCTGGATACTAAACCTATAATATCTAAGTAATTACAGAATAGTGAAAAAGTATGCTGATCAGAAATATTGTTGCAGAATATCTGTCCCTTCTTAACAGTCCTTTCCCTCTTTGTTAGTTGTTTTTTACTTCTCGTTATTCAAGCATAACAATAATTTATTTTACTTCTATCTATTAGTAATTTATATAAGATCAAACTGGAGTGTAGCACTTCAGAAACAAGCAGAGTACACAATAGATAAAAAACTCTGTGTTAACCCTTGAAGAAATGAAGCAGACAGTCAAAAAATATTAAGGTCTATATGCTGATTCATTATTTCATCACACTGATTTTTTCCTTGTGTTTTTGGTTTGATTTGATTTGTTTGTTTGGGTTTTCTTACAATGCTTTTATCACAGTAATTAACTATTTAGGACACTTTCAAAATGTACGTTATTTATCATAAGGTATGATAACACATTATTTTAATACATTTATTACATTAATGATGAATAAATGCATTTCAGAATATCATAGCTTTTACTGAAAAGCTGATTTCATTTTTTAATAAAAAACAACAGACCTTCAATAGTTGTTTGTTCATACAACTTTTTTTTTCCTTAACACCCGTCACTTCTGGAATACTCATCAGCCTTTTAAGAACAACTTGATGGAAATAAAAACTGGAAATGAAAAAGGCAGTTTGTATGTCTCTCTTTTTTAACCTTATAAAATATGATGAAGAATGATATACAGAAATATTAAATATTCAATTATCATTATTCACAATATAGTGAAAATTAGAATCCATAAATCTCTAGCACACAGCTGCTGTAAGTATTTAAAAACACAAATCTGAAATGAAATGTGTGTCAGCTTAATGCTTGGTTTGAAGCAGAATGATCTGAAAAATACTCGCTGTGATTTTCATCCTGCCAGTTTACCATGATCTATACTGGATAAGTTAGGTCTTATTTCCGTGAATTCAAACATAGATAAATAGTATGTTCTTTTTCTCTCCTTCAACTCATGGAACATTTTTGGACCCAAAAATCTTGAAATCAATCATAATATGAGTGTCCTTTTACAAACTTTCTGTCAACATATTAAATTTCTGTTCTGTCTGTCAAATTGAGTTCCCGTATTTCTTTATCTCACCCATTATTTTATTGGAAAACCTCTCATTTCAGAAAACAATCCCTATTCTTCAAAGGACCTAGATAGATTCTTAGTATAAATCATGTAGTTAATTTCTACTAGCTTCTGTGTAACAATGAAAGAAGAAGTAGTTCAATAACCAGCATTGTCACCTTTCTGCTCAAGACCCCCTTAAGAACTTTACAAAGATCACAGTTTAAATATTCAAAAGGATTTGTTGATATATTTGCTGGTTGTAGAGGATCAAAGTTCATGGTCCAGTCTTCCTTACAATTCCAGACAGACAAGAAGAAACATTTGCAACATTTATTCACTATGTATGTAACTATAAGAGGAGCTAGTGCTACAGTGGGACATAGAAAAATATTGGTTTGGAACTCATTCTTCCTTCTGTCCAATTTTTCCTTCTGTACATCTGGGCAAAACTAAGTCTCGTAGTTTCACTGAAAATTCTTGTGTTAGCAGATATATTTATTTTCAAACATGATACCTGCTTTCCCATTCTTAGTTCTCCCAATGAAGCAAGAGAGGGAAAAAAATCTATTTAGAGTCCACATGCTGAAATTGAGTGTATTTGTCAATACACAGTTAGAGAAGCTATTCCATCAATTATTACAGTCAGATTGCATCCTAGACTGTATATGTAGAGAGAAAAAAAAAATCTTTTCTTTATTATTGAACTTCTGAATCATTAACACTGCTAGCTAGTTCAAAAGAAAAGGTAGAACAAGTGTGCCAAGAATTAAGTCTAGCTCACAACCCATTTTACAGTAAACCATAGAGAATTAGCTCACACTCCCAGTGTGCTCCATCCTCTAATGACTACTATTCTAAACATGCTATTCTTGGGTGTTCCCCACTCCTCACACACATTTTCTAGGCCAGGTGTCTGCATGTTATCCTGCCACAGTGATTTATGCCTTCATCATGTCCAGGTCAAAGTGTGATGTGTGAATGTTACACCTCAGAGCACACTTCAGCCACCGCAAATGCCAATGTTTGCACTTGAGCAATCTTCCACACAACCTTGAGATTCACTATTTATGTGACAAAATTAAAGTCCTCATCATTATCTACATATTTATGACAGGATTTCCTTCTCCTACATTCTCATTACATTCCCACCTACCCCTTAATTGAAAATGCAATAACACAGTTATATTCTGAATTCAAATATTAATTATAAGATGTTTTTCTTTTAAAGCAAAACAAAAAATTAAATATTACAAAATGGTTGATTTTACTCAGAAATTTTTCTTAGTTCTTTCCCAATTTTTTATTAAAAATTAAAAAATTTATTTTAAAAAACGAAAAAAACCATCATGTTTAGCCTAATCAGAAATGTTTTGGTTAGTTAAGATGTGTGAGCTTCAAAAGGCAAAATATATCAGAACAAATAAATGTTAAAAATACAAATGACTGAAACACTTTTTTTTTAATTGCTATTCCTCTACTGCTATCTAAATGAATAAATATTTTGGAACACTTCTGAGGACATTTTCATGCTAAATTTACCATAGAAAAAATCCCATCTCATGAAAATATTATTCTTTAATTCATCCCTGCAAAATATTGGGCTTTAAAAGATAGGAGAGAAAACATGTAAATATATATATTTACAATAAAATGTCATTACCATAATTTAATTTCTCATATAACATATTGTTTTTTTGGTTTTTTTATATATATCTTTTCCTTTATATAGCACAATCCCTGGAATTAAATTTCTCATCAGCTCAGTTGCACAATGTTAATGTCTCCTTTATGCTCAGCCTTCATCATGAATCTAGCTGGCATAATAAGGCCGTGAATTTCAAAGAGCTTCCTTGTCTGGTTTTGCAGCTGGGAGAATATTTTGCTGCAGTTCTGTGTATATGCAAATACTCTTAATATGCACCATTTATTTTCTCAAGTATTATGGTGTGTCACTGATTCAAACCAGTACAATATTCTGATATTTCAAAAGAACTCCCCAAGTCCCAGAATTTACCTGAACAATCCTGTACTGCTATGCTACAGGGAAAGATCTTTTCTCAACACTTCAGAGACTAAGCTATGCCCTAAAATTTCAAAAGTGATTGCTCATATTTTAGTATGTGTGACTGACTATTGTTAGTCATAAAACTGGGTAGTCTGCTTTTCAAATCGAAGAATCATTCAATGGATGGTTTGGAAAGAACCTCTGGAGATCATCTAGTCCAACCCCCCTGTTAAAGCAGGTTCACCTAGATGAGGTTGCACAGAATCAGGTCCGGACAGGTTTTGAGTATCTCTAGAGAAGGAAACTCCACAACCTCTCTGGTCAGCCCATGTTGATACTCCATGACCCTCACAGTCAAGAAATTTGTCCTCATATACAGCTGAAACTCTCACAAGAGAGATCCTCCAGTCCTCTAATCATCTTCATCGACCTTCACTGGACCTCTCCAGTAGTTCCTTGTCTTTCTTGAAACGGAGAGCCCAGAACTGGACACTTTGCCAGGGACTGAGGTGTTGCCAACTGGCCTATAGTTCCCTGGGTCTTATGGGATAATGAATTGTTATGAAAACTTATTAAATAAGTGTTTTAAAAAATTTCAGACATGTAAGACAGTAGATCCAGGATCTACATGTCTCTCTTGTACTGAGGAGCCCAGAACTGGACGCAGCACTAGAGATGTAACCTCACTAGAGCTGAGTAGAGGGGCAGGATCATCTCCAGTAGCTTCCTGACAATGCTCTTCCTAATGCTTTCCAGGATACCATTGGTCTTCATGGACCCAAGGGCTCACTGATGCCTCAGGGACAGCTTGTGGTCCACCAGGTCTTTCTCCCCAGAGCTGCTTTCCAATAGGTCAGCCCCCAGCCTGTACTCATGCATGGGGTTATTCTTCCCTAGGTGCAGGACCCTGCACTTGCTTTTGTTGAACTTCTGACAGCTCCTCTCCGTCCAACTCTACCCTGTCCAGGTGTCACTGAATGGCAGTACAGTCCTAAATCATTAAATCCTGTTACCATATTTTCATGCATGCTTTTGTGAACTCACTGCATTTTTGTGAATACACATTTCCATTACTGCCTTCAAGCTATATATGATCAATTTATTTTACTGCCTTTTTCTTTATCACTTTTTTTAATTATTATTCTTAATGCAAAATTGTTTTTATGAGCTACCTGCAAAATGTGTCTTTTCAAAATCTCTACTTAATACTGGAATTTCGTTACCTTCTAAATTGTTAAAATTACTTATATACTATTATATCCTTCCAGTTTAAAAACACTGGGAAAAGAATAAAGTATTAGTTTTCCCCCTGTTGTTGAAGTATTGTATAATTGTATAAATTATAAAATTTCCATCACATGTCAGAGTATGTTTGTGCAAGTCTGTGAGAATTCGCTGAAGCCTGTTTTTGATAGATATTCCCTAAATTTGTGTTGTGCAGTATTTTCTTTATCAATAATAATATTGAGGTCCACCATTTAGCATCTTTATTGAACATAAATGGACGTCAAAAATATGTGCTATTGTACCTGTCTTTGTCTGGTGAGATACTGGTCAAAGTGTATATACTTGCACATACAGTAGCTTACCAGAAAAAAAATGGATACTTCTACAAATGCAACATTTTTGTTATACATATATATTTTAATGTTCATTCAGGCAGACAACAAATTCCTGCTGTTTTGCAGATTAATTTAAAAACTAAAACTAAAATACACTCTCAAAGAACAATGCGCCTGATCGAAGGAAGCGCAATTTAAAATCCTTAGTATACATAGTCCTGTGCTCCTATTTACACACACTATGACTTCCCAACCAACACCAACATAAAAAACCTCTAATGAAAAGCATACAGTGGAAGTGAATAGTGACTAACTGAATAAAGAAATTCCTTTAGGAATAGCAATATGTAACATCTATTATCTGAAAAATCTCATACATTTTACAGTCCATTGAAAGCTTATAAAGCATCAGTGTGTATTCAGGCAGCCAACACTGCAATCCATCAAACAATTAATGGCTTTCTTGGTATTCATTGGTCCCCTGCAATTGCAACACTTACATGAATGTGACTTGATTGGAAAATAAACACAAAAAACCTCAAACCCGAACAACAACAAGAAAAATCCCCTACGCCCCCAAAAAAACCAAACAAATGCAAAACAATAACAACCACTAACCAAAACCACAAAAGAAAAAAAAAAAACAAACCTCCTCCCCCAAAAAAACAAAACTAAACCCAAAACCAAACCAAACAAACAAACAAACAAACCAAAGAAAACAAACAAGCAAACAAAAAAAATCCCCACAAAACTGGATCTGAACAAACAGATAATTTTAACCAAGGATTTTACCTTTCAGTTCCAAAAGATATAGTTCTGAAGAAGTCCAAAATGCATAACTCTTCTTACCCTCCAAATAAACTGCAAGTATCCAAGAAGAGATTAATAAATCTCACTAACTTGATAGAAACTGCTGAATGCAAATTCTGAGTACATTAGAGCATCAGAGATAAAAGAGATAAAGGTTGTGGTTGTTTCTGCAAGCACTCTTTACAGAGCATTCACTGATTCCCATATTTCATGGCATCTGCTTTGATTGCCTGTTTTCTTACCATAATCAAAAAATAAGAATTTAAAGATTGCATATGAAAAAACATGTATAATTAAGCCAAAATTACATTTAGATATGTCCTTGCTAGTGGGGTTAAGATGTCTTGGTTAAGATTAAATGGAAATACTGAGTCAGAGAAACTAAGTATCAGACAGGAGTCTAAATAACATCTTCATTGTATAACTTTGTGATAATTTAATTTAAAAATCTTGGGTAATCCTGTAATTTAGCCTTCCTGAATTCTTTAAATATTATTGTATTTCATATACCATTATTAGATTTGACTGGATGTTACATGGAATAGAGAGCACAAAGAATGCACTGAAATTTGTAATATTTAAAATCTAGTCTTAGTGTCATTTAAGTATTCTCTTTGTAAAGGGAGAGAACAAGTATCCCTTTCATAACTTTATGATGCAATCCGTTTATAATAAGAAACAGAAATGACAAAAAGCTATATTTTAAATGTAAAAAAGGACTAAACCAAGTCATTCCTTAAAAAAAAGACTATTGTTTATAGAGACAAATAATCATAGTGCTATTCTTTTATTCAGTGTATTAGGCAGAAAACTATTTCTGCTCTTATAAATTTTTCGAATAAATTTCCTCTCTCTTTGTCATTTTAGAAGTTAAACCTGCAAAGTTTACTGGGAATTACTTTATTTTAAAATTCATTGTGTTTCTGCAATAATAGATCTAAGAATCTAAAAAATTGGACATGACTAAAGTGTTTCCATCAGTAAAATAATTTTTTCTTTCGATCTCAGAAATATTCCTTGTATTCACAGGTCAGAATCTGTACAGATTTCTTTTGCTGTTTAAATCCAGTCTGGATGTTACATTTTCATTTAATTCTGTATTTCATCCTTATACATACAAGAAAAATTGCATTCATCCACATACTTCCAGTGACAAATATGCTCTCATTTCACTTCCCAATAAATGAAAAAATGAAAGAGGCAACATAGGTCCATTGTTTTACTTCACATTTCTGCACAAATTCTTCTGTCTCTTTTGAAGAACAGTGAAGGTGAATATACATACTTTATCCCTCTTTTCAGTAGTATACTTATACAAATGTTCAGAGAACATGTAGGAGAAAAAAATTTAATCTTTTCAAGGAGGTTCAAGCTGGTTTTGGGACAGAGGGTGACTATGTTTATCTGAAATGGTTAAAGTGTTCACCAGAGAGAAGTGAAGCCTTTGCAATAAGTATTTCTTAAACTTCTCCTGCCTGGGTCCGTCTCATTGGCTGCAGTTTTTCACAAACTGCTTCAACATGGTCCTTTCAACAGAGCAGAATCCTTCATCAATAGATTTTTCCAGTGTGGGTCCCCCATGGGTCACAGGTTCTGCCAGCGAACATACTCCTGCATGGATTCCTCTCCTCAGGCTGCAGCTTCCTTCAAGGCATGCACACCTGGTCCAGCACAGAGTTCCCCATGGGCTGCAGTGTGGATATCTGCTCCACTGTGAACAGTGGATGGACAGAAAAGCATCTTGCAGTGGGACTTGTTGAATCCTGTGAGTTTCTCATGCACCATATTCTCAAGTTTGTCCAGGTCCTCCCTGGATGGCATCCCTTTCTTTTAATGTGTCAACTGCACTGCTCAACTTCATGTCATTTGCACACTTGCTGAGGATGAGCTCAATCTCAGTCTCTGTCTGATGAAAGTATTAAAGAGTACCAGTAAGCGAACACTGAGACAAAGAACTCATTAAATACCTCAGCCTTCTCCATATCAATTTCCACCACTTCACAGTTCTTGCTTACCCTCTTTGGCCTTTCTTTTTTGACCTATGTATTCATAGAACCCCTTTTTGTTATTCTTCACGTTCCTTGCCGAATCCCATTCTAGCTTTGCCTTGACTTTTCTGACCACATCCCTACCCATTCAAACAGCATCACTGCACTCTCCCCATGTCACCTGTCCCTGCTTCCCCTATGCATTTCTTTCTTACTCCTCAGTTTGAATAGCAGATTCTTGCTCAACCATGCCAGTTTCCAGCCTACCTTACTCGATTTCCTACACACCAGGATAGAGAGCTCTTATGCTCTAAGAAAAGTGGCCTTAAATAGTTGCCAGCTCTGGTCAGCCCCTCTGTGCTTAAGGACAGTTACCCAAGGGATCTCATTTACCAGCTCCTTAAACAGCTGAAAATTTGCTCTTGCAAAGCTCAGGGTCTTGACTTTGTCCCTGTCCAGGCTCACCAGGCTCATTTCAAATGTTAAAATACATAGAAACCTGTAAGTTATTCCCACATTTATTGTTCACCTGTGCTTTAATAAGAAAATATGGGCCTTCCCTGTGCATTTGAAAAGCAATTGCAGACAGCTAACCCAGAAGCAGATTCTCTGTTTCTGACCCTTATCTCTTGGACAGCACTTGCCTCTAGTTGTTACATGGAGGACTAAGGGCCATAGAGCTGCAGGACGTACAAAACGTCTCTGTTCTCCATGTTTCCTGATAGAGAAATACAGGTTGATCCTGCAGGAGGTTATTTTAACATTTTGGGAGGAAGCGTTTAATAATTTTTTTTTAAGTACTCTCCATTGCCCAAACAGTGCGTGGGGAGAACATTTTATGTTTTGGGAAACCAGAGTAAGAGTTTAGCAAGAGGCTAAAGACTAAATGTCTAAAATTTGGCAAAATTATTTCTCAGGAGTCATTCTCTTTAGCTTCCTTGCATGCGCAGGACAATTTTATTTAATCAGCAATCAGTGTTAATAACACAACACTAAAATTTCTAAATTTTGACACACTAAAGATTTGATATGACAGCAAATCATTATCTTGAAAGTGTACTTTTAAATGTGCTTTAAATATATAATTTTCTGAACATTAAATTACAGAAATTTATACTGAAAGTAAATATTGTTTTCCTGTTCAGATTCTTTGTAAAATTATAAACGCTGAGAAACTCAGAATAGCACTTTTTTTCACCTGCTTATGGATAAAAAAGCAATAATTAAGATGTATGCTATATATATTTCCTAATTTCCTCCCTATGCAACCTCTGTAATTATGCATTACATTCTTACTATGATCAGGCTGAAATATTGTATCTTTCATTGATTATACAGCTTGCAGTATTCAGAAATTAATAGCCTTAACGTTCTAAGGGAAAAGCAAGATTGTAAATGCTGCCTCTACTTAGATGAACAGTTTTACTTTAGGGACAATAAAGCAATCCTGAAACATACTTCTTTCTTATCAGAAATTGATTCTCTGAAGATTAATTTTTTTCATGAGATTTCTTGGGCACAGCAATTACATGGGAGCCAATCTAATGACTTAGAAATGAAGAAAAAGCAAATTAATCATATATATAATATTTTACAATTCACACAGTACAATAAAATCCATTTAATTGCTAAAATTGAGCCAGTATGAATTCTTTAGTACTCCAAATTGGTGAATTATAAAACTACCCTTTGGTCTTCATAAAACCTATTTCGAGATGAACTGTAGCAATTAAAAGGTCAATCTATGTGACTCACTGGATGATTTTAAAGTTGATAATCACATATTTATGCAAATGGCTGGGATGATGAAAAAATAAAATATAAACATAAGAAAAATAATGAGAATTATTTTTATGGTCTTTATTAAGCTAAAATAACTTCAATTTCATCATATCTTTACTCGATTCAGTTTATATTTGTGGTTTTGAAGTCATTTTTTATTTGTTCTGTTCATAGAATATGTTTGGAGACATGCATGTGCATCTCTCCATGTATATTCTAGCTTTCACATTTATTCCTGGTCACTTATGGTAAAGTACACTTATTTATACATCATCATGTAAAATATATCAAAAAAATATGAGATATATAATCTAAATAAATATATTCAAGTATTTTCATCAAGATTTCTCTGCTTGGGAAGCGAGGATGGAAAGAATGATCTTTGTCAATGAACATTGAAATTTTGATGAAATTTTTGGCCTTGTGTCAGGAACATAAAGGTTTAGAAATAAGATATAGACCATTCTGTATTTCAGGTGTATATGTAGGATCAGTGGAAACTGAAAAAGAAAATAAAAAAAAAAAAAAAGAAAAAAATAGAGAAAAGAAAAAAACAAACAAAAAAAACCAAACACACACACACAAAACAAACAAACAAAAAAACAAAAACACAAAAAAACCCCAAACAAACAAGAATATTGCATCTACTAAAATAAGACCCCCCAGACATTGGATTATGAAGTCAAACATCGCTTGAAGATGAAGCTGGCAAGAGATGTCTAACACAGCAGGGTCTTCAAAAAATTATCTGCAGCAAAAAGTATTTCAAGAACAATGTTGAACCACTCTGCATCAGGCTGATGATCTATTGAGAAACAAACCAGAAAACAGGATCTATACAATGTCTTCTTCACATAACCTTCTGTTAACAAGGTCTACTCTAAGGTCTCTCAAGTCTAAAAATTTGGAGCAAAGACAATCCAGAGCAGAACATAATCAATTCAGTGACTATTTAGTTACTACACAAGTAACACAACCAAATGGGATACTGACTGAGATGGGAGGTATTATTGTAAGGACTTTTAGCCTTTTTAAAAAGTTATTGGTTGTTGGAGAGGTCCTTAACAGCTGGAAAAGAACAAACAAAACTCTAATTCCAAGACAAACGATACACAGAACTGTAGGTCAGATCCTACTGCTTCATCTTAGTCCTTGCGAACACTAAAATGTCTCTACCATTAACAAGTAGGGCCCAAAAGAGGACCCAGAAAACTAGAGACCCATTAGCCATACTTCAGTCCCTGGCAAAATAATGGAACAAGTCCTCTTGTAAAATACTAAAAGTCAAATGAAGAAAGTGGTTGGAAAAAGCCATCACAGATTTAACAAAGGCAAATCATGCCTGATTAACCTGATCACTTTATATGATAAAGTAACATTTTTCTGTCCACATAAGAAGATCAGTGGATTTTGTTTAACTAGACTTCAGCAAAGCATTCAACAATATTTCCCACAGCTTGCTTCCTCCCTGACAAATTGGAAAGATATAAATTCAATAGGTGGTCTATGAGATGGGTGGAAATTTGGCTAATATGTTACATTCAGAGAGCGGTAATCAATATTTTTTACTTGGACTGGTAGACTGTCACAAGTGGAGTCCCCCAGGAGCTGATATTGGGCACCGTGCTGTTAAACATCTTCATAAATTGTCTGGATGATGGGATTGAAAACACCTTCATCAAATTTTTTGATGACACCAAACTGAGTGATGAGGTGGACGTTTCAGAAGGCAGAGATATCTTACAGAGAGATCTGGGCAAGCTGGAAGAGTAGGCTAGCCAGAATGGTATAGCATTTGAAAAAGAGAAATTTAAGGTTCTGCACCTGGGATTACATAACCAAAGAGCCCAGTAGAGACTAGGATCTATGTGGCTGGGAAGCAGCCTTGATGAAAAGAACCTGGGGGTCCTAGTGGACATGTCCCAGAAGCGGACTGCTGCAGCAACAAAGGCAAAACACATCCTGTGCTGAATCCACAAGGGCACTATTAGCAGAGGGACAGACATGATCAACCCATTCTATTCAGGACTTGTCGGTCACATCTGGAGTACTGTGTCAAATTCTGATCTCCACAATTCAAGAAAGGTGCAAGCAGACTGGAAAAGGTCCAAAGGAGGGCCACAAAGTTGATTAAAGGACTGGAGAATTTGGCCTATTAAGAAAGACTGAAGCAGTTAGGTCTTTTCTCCCTGGAGAAGAGAAGGATTAGAGGAGCCCTCATCACAATACTCCAGTACTTAAAAGGCAGCTACAGAGGGGATGGAGGCACACTCTTCAGAAGGAGCCACACAGAGAAGACAAGCGGCAACATGTACGAGTTGTATCAAGGGAGGTTTCATCTTGACATAAGTAATTTTTTTTATAGTGAGAGCAATCAATCACTGCAAAAACCTCTCCAGGTATGTAGAGGCCACCACTGTAGGTGCTCCAGATGCTATTGGATATATTTTGAGGTAACACCTAGCATCTCGTGTAGGTTCCCTTTCCAAAAAAAGGTAGGATCAGATGGTCTTTTTAGGTCTCTTCCAAACTGAGCTACGATAATTAGGCAAATCTTCATGAAAGGCAAAAAAAAAAAAAAAAAAAGTAAAGGTGACTGGCTATGGGCAGGGGCATTACCAAAGGCAGCTCATAATTCCCCATCTTGATGTTCTGATGGCATATTAAGAGGAAATAATTAGCATTCAGAGTAAGGAGAGGGAACTCACTTTCATTTACCATGAACTTGGCAAGGGTTTTGTTGCACTCTGCCACCACAGTTTTCGTAGCCAAAGTGGTGGACACAGACCTGAGAGTTGAAAATTGGAGTATGGACTTTTTGACCTGAAAGGGATAGAGTTGTTCCAAGCTTATTTGGCAGCTCATTACAAAAAATCATTACTGGAGTAAATAATATTTGAAATCTACATCATCAACTTGATGATGGGGTAGGATGAGTAGAGGATCAGAGAACTTGAACTCTGGTCTGGAAAACAGAAGGCTTAGCAGGGACTTTTTCCATATGTTTAAACACTGGATGATAGAGAATGAAAAAGGAGACAGACTCTTCTGAGTAATGTTGACTACTAGGACAAGAGTTGATAGTCACAAAACACATTTAATAATTCCATCTGAACATGAGAAAACAGGGGGTTTTTTTGCTGTGAATGTGTTCAAATGATGGTGTAGGTTGTGCAGAGGATCTCCATCTGTGCCCAACAGGGCACAGTCCTGGGCAACATGCTCCAGATGCCCCTGCTTCAGAAGTGGTATTAGATTGGATGATCTCCTGTCCAATGTTTCCTGTTCTGAACAGTGTCAAGCCATTTTCTTTTTTTCCAGACTGTGCCACACAATGAGTAGTCTGGAGATGGGCAAGAAGGTGGGACAAGCACTGCTGGGTTAGCTGACCTAAATTTACCAAAGAAATATTCCATACCACATGATGCCATGCTCAGCAATCAATATCCAAGGAAAGGAGGAGGAAACAGGGATATTAGTGGCTGTGGTGTTTGTCTGCCCAAGAAACTGTTGCACATACTCATACCATGCTTTCTGAGAAGTCATTAAACAACTGCCTGTCAATGGGAAGCAGTGAATAAATTATTTTCGTTTTTTAACCTATTATTTGTTTGTGCATGCAGCTTTAGCTTCACCTGCTGAATTACTGTTAACACAATCTATGAGTCTTTTTACGTTCCTTCGGTTGTCTCCCTGTCCTGTGAGGGAGAGGACCGAGTGAGCAGCTGTGTGTGTGTATGGCTGATGGCAAGGGTCCACCCAATGACCACTTCTTGGCACCTGGTGTGGGTCTTAAGGGGCTCCAGATGGTGATAGCCTTGATCGGAGTGTGGTAGACTACATTTATAGTCACACTTCCTTAGCTTTTAATTGGTGGGGTCCTTGGATTAGCGACAGGGCTTGCTTGCTTTGCTGTGTATTGGAATCTAGGACTTGTTGGTGTGTGCTTTCAGATGTACAAATGTAAGTGTACTACTTCCTTTTTGAAATGTTTTGTTATATTTTTGGTGGCCTCTAGCTGCCAGTTCAGATAAGCATCAGTTTCCTCTAAATTCTATGTCTAATTTGTCAGACTACAAAAACATCTATGATATCACATCACATCTCAAATAGCATAAAAGAGCTTCATAGGGACAAATAAAGACATAAAGCCTGAATTTAATTTGTGTTTATGACACATTCTATTAAAATTGTCAAGCTTACAAACTTTCCCTTGAAACTAATATTAAAATATCACCAGTCATGGCTTTGTTTTTCAGTTAAATGTTGTGTCCTGGATTCACTTAATTTAATTTCTTCTAGCTAAAAATGAAGCGTTCAGGATAAACTAGTAATCTAAGATCTCTTTTTAACCTATGAAAAGAAATAGGCATTTCCAAAGGTAGTTCATCTTCTTTTAAGATTCATATCATTAATGTAAGTGAATTGCCCTATGGAGGAGACTATTTCTGTCCATGACTGATAAAAAAAGTCTAGAAGACTACTTGCATTGGAGATCTTGTTTGTACATGCTGGAAGACAGGCAGGATAAATCACCACACATCTTACACCTACCCACTTAACCTTTCTTTCCTTCAATATGCTATTGTTAATTTAAGGATACTTTGATTGACCTACCTATTACAAACCTTGAGGTAATTTTAGACCTGCATAAAGGAAAATTATTAATTTGTTCGAAGTTGGGAAAACTTTATTTAAAATTTATGAAAAATGATTTTAACTAATAAAAACAACTGAACAACAAGAGCAACAACCTGCCAAAACCAAAAGCCACCAAAAAAACCCAACAAATCAACCAAACAAAAAAACACACTGCCACCACAACTGATGTTGTCCAGAAGGGACAATTTATTTTGCATCATAAAGTTTAACAGCTGCCAGAAAGAAGAGACAACTCCTAGCAGTAATACTGTGCAGGAGGTAACGTGGAACAATCACTCCATCCACTACTGATGGTTCTTAATCATAATCAGTCACTAGAATCTCTAGTATCTAGTTGATAGATAAAATACCTGAAAGGAGTATGACTGAAATAACTCAAAATGTCTTCCAAAACATGGAAAAAAAAAAAAAAAAGGAATAGTAATGCTTAAATGCAGTAAATTATAAAAAATTAGTTGCTAATTGAGGTTGGCTGTAGTTGTAGAACAGTGGAGATATATGCTCATATATTTGCTTTGGAAGAATTAAAAAAAATGAAAATAGGAAATTAGATTAGTCAGATAAGTTCTACTTAATACATTTCCTTAAATTGTTAGAGACTGAAGAGTGGGCTGTATGTGTTAGCTAGTTTTCCTAATAAAGTAGAGAGACATTTTCCCTTGATTTCCAAAGATTAAGAATTAAAGAATAAAGACTAGGATTCATTATTTATAGCCTTAACTACCTGAAAATAAGCTACTTTTCTTAACTTTGTCTAAGTTGAGAATTCCTAGCAAAGGATTGATTTTTTTTTTTTTTTTAAATCTAAGATTTCTTTTCCAGGTGGGATAAGTATCACTTGAGATATATCTCTATCTTTCCAGCATTCAAAGAAGACTGAATAACTTACAGAAAACTTAATGAAATAGATCCCACCTGAAGCACTCATAACAAGCACATAAGAAAACAAAATAAACACAAAACCATGAGAAAAAAGCAGAAAAGTGAAATGGAGTTGTTTTTGTAACATGTACATAATTTTCTACTATCTATATACAGCAATATTACATTTTAATGTCATAGTTTATAGTGATAAACAATGGTGGAAAACGCAAGAAGTGGTGATTGATCTATTTATGTCTTGAAATGAGTGACGTAGATACTAATAAGACATAATTTAGAGATGTACTAGCCAATTATTATCCATGTTTTTGTTGGTCTCAGTGAAGCCTAATGGAAGCAGCAGTAGTGGAAACAGGCTCCTGAGATTGTCCGTTATTTTCCACTGTGGACTCTTATTGTAGATGACATTATAATGACTTAGCCTAACTGTTAGGCCTACATGAAAATCTAAAAAAACCCAAGTAATAATTTTACTGCCAATTATTTGCATAAAAGTTAAACAGACTGATAGCTACTTCAATAAAACATTCTTCTCCATTTTTAAAATGTATTGTAGTTTACTATTTAAATTCTCTGTTTCATAATTTATTCATGTACTTTATCAAACCTTTAGTTTTCAGAATTAAAGTTTATATTGTGTACATATTAAGGAGTTATATTTGCTGTTTTTTAATATTATAGAACAATTTGTGATTAGACTTACATACATATATCTCAAAAAAAGACAAGTAAGATTGTTTCCAATACTGTGATTTAATTGGAAGAAGAATTGGACCTTTGATCTTTTTAATTCACATTACTTTTTGTAGGGAGTGGCAAATTACCCTGACTAGATTGATTTGGACTTGATGTGGTTAATAACACTTTCCAATTCACTCAATTTTATTTTAAACTCTGTCAATAGTTTAACTGAAGGAAGCAACTTTATTTCTTGGAGTTCTTTAAGAAGCCTGTGCTCTCTAGTGGTTTTCAGGAAAAAAAAAAAAAAAAAAAGGCAGTTTAAACTTAGCAGTTTAAAGTGATGTGAACTTGAGCAATCAGAAAAATATATTGGATGACGTGAATGCCATTACGGAGAGTCAGTGGTGGATAAGGGCAGATGAAGCAATCTGATAAATTGTGATTGGCCCTTAAAAAGACAAGGTAAAGAAGTAAATCCAAATAGGTTAGGGAATGTTCATAATACCAAATAATATTACATTGAGGAAGCCCCTGTACCTCATTTTGTAGACCTTATCCTGATCTTACAGACACAGTATCCTCAGAAAACACATAGTTAAAAACATAGAATAAAATGAAACTTAAAAAAAAATCCCAAAACAACAACAGCAACAAAATAAAACTGAAAAACCCCCAACAACAACAGCAGAAACCCTTCACAAAACCACACCAAAAAAAAAAAACAAAAACCCCAAAACAAACAACAAAAACCAACCAAACAAAAAAAACCCCAAAACCAAATCAAACCAAACCAAACAACACCCCTCCCACCCCCACACCCCAGTTCTAACAATAATGCACTGGTGATAGTGGAGAACAACAGCCCACAATATCTTGCACCTGTAAATGTTTCATGTATAACGAAGTCATAAATCAGGCCAGTAAAATTCAAAGTTAATTGAAGATGGTAGGAAAATAAGTCTGGGCCTTTTGAATCACATTGATAACAAGGCTATAAAACATGAGGGAGCCGTAATATTGTAGCTAAGTAAATGTCTCTGACTAGATGGAAAAATGGGATGTTCTTCAATGCACCTGAGTATAAGATCAGAAGGCACATTACTGTTAATCAGAGGGAAAAAATTGAAACTTTAAAGACTTTAGAGAGTTAACAGATAGTGTTCCTGGCCTAAAGAAGTTAATCTATGTTTATCCTCTTTTCTGTACTTTTCTGGACTAGTCTGTGCATTCTTCTGATAAACTCCATTCTCTTCAAGTCTTCCTTTTCTCTATTTCACTGAGAAGGAAGTTAAGTGAGAAATAATTCTTCATTATTTTTTCTGCTCTTTCTTTTTCACAGCACAAGCTGTTAACGTAAGGATAGAATCATTGATAATCACTAAATGTAAGGTATAAGGAGCTTTTTTCTCTACACTATTCGTTGTGCCTGTTGCAGTTTTTAACAGCAATGAGACTTCAAAAAAATTCAAGAACTCTTTCTTAAATATATAATACAACATTATTCCCCATATCTTCCCAGAAAACTATGAAATAAGTAAATTAAGCTATCAAAATACACAATTAATATAAGGGAAAAATATGGGGAAGGAAAAAATTATATGCTTAATTTAATTACCTAAACCTGAGAACACAAGAACTTAGAACTGTTAACATTTTGCAGGTATTCAAGATTTCTATATGCTACAGCATGGGAGGTTTGCAGGTGACCCATGCCCTATCTGGAGTGCCAGTTGGTTGCTAGACTATGTAACCTTCGATGTTTGAAAATGTCTTAGGCAACTGTGGTAAAGCAAATAAATCTGTACATTTGATAGTAAGCCACCTAAATCTAGACACCTATATGAAAGTTCTGTCTGTCAGCTAGATGTCCTAATTGCCATTATAGGAAATGGACATGATACTACGTCTGGTCTTAGGCTAAAGCAGACATTTTGTGCCATTTGAGACAGCACAGGATAACCCAGTTGGCATCCAGCTATCTCTCTAGTACATGGAAGTACATGAAAGTACATGAAAGTCTGTGGATTCTGTCATACCTGTCAGCTTCATTCAGAAGTCTGAGACATTAAAGGTCTGCTTCGGGAGGAGTTAAATTCCTCCTTCTGGCATCATTGAATATATGTCACCTAGGAGATAAACGTAGGTATCTAAAGCCACCTGAAATGGTAGTCTGGCTTATTGGTGCCAGCCACACAAAGAAGGCTAATAGGACAGAGGAGAGTCATGACCTAAGTAGCAACAAGAAGGTTAGTAAAAGATTGTAAGGCATCTCAAAATGTTCTAGATTATGTTTAAGTAATACAGTCAAGGCCTGATTAAATATATCAATCAAAGCCTATGACTTTCATGATTTTAAAGCATTAATCATCTCAGCTTCTGCTTACATATTAAAGGTTGTAGACCCTTTAATTCTGGTGTCTCAAACTGCAGCTGAGCTCCATTCAGTAATATCATTAATAATTCTCAAAAAAACCCAGAACAGACATTCATCTCATGGGGTGGTAATCAACATATGCATCCTTAACCTCTAGTTAAGTGATTGCTAAAACAACTTGTTCTGCCCCTTCATCTAAGTACAGATTTTTGTTTCTTACAATAGTGCTGAATTTTCAGGTTTCTCCAACCTGTCTCTGTTGGAGGCGATTTGGAGAGTGATGTTTCACATGAATTACTGCTGATCCTGATGATAACACTTTTTCTTTCTTTTTTTTTTTTTTTTTCCCAATAGCTGCTCATACTTAATGTACACCTTGATGGTCATGCTAGTTGTGGCCTCATTAATCACCATTAGCTGGTGTGCTGTTAGGTGCTTTTGCTACTTATATTCTCATTGAGCAGCTCCCACTAACCTGCTTAGTGTTAACTGTCACCATGGTAGTTTTCATAATCCCCATCTGTACATGTTGTTAACTGTTATTCACTCTAATTTGCAAACTCTCCGGTAAAAGTAGCTGAATACGTCATGTGATTTTAGAATGAAGTGAAAGCATATATCAGTTCAGATTCCATTTTATAACAGTCAAATTTCCCAAGCCTCTCTGCTAAAAGACAATACAAGAAACCCGAGACTCAATCCAAGCACAAAAAGAAACCAACAAAAAAAACACCAAAACAAATCCAAAACCTAACAAAAAAAAAAAGGCAAAAAACCTAAATCAAACCAAACTAAAAAAAAACAAAACAAAACAAAAATTACAAATAAAAAAACCAAAACCAAACAAAACCCACAAAACAAACAAAGAAAAAACAATCAAATAAACCAAATCCAAACCCTCCTAGAATGTTCAAATTTCAGAATCTTCAGTGTTGCATGTTGTGGTAACTTTCTTACCCTTAGAAAGCTGGGCACAGCTGTCACCCATGCCGTGAGAAAAATAACTTCAACAAACATAATTTTTTCATGTTAACAAACTATGTTTTTTAATAGAAAATGCTCTAAGCTATTACCATGTAATTGGCAATTAACCTTATCCATTTCATTATAATCAGTGCCCCAACTTTTCACTGAAGGCAAAAATACTTTTAACCTAGTAGGGTGTTATCTCAGTCTTCAGCTGCAAGTAGCAAAACATTATGTTTATACTACTTAATATATTTTCATTTGCAGGTGGAATAAATTTTAAAGTACATGCCAGTGAGAAAATAATTTTGGAATATGAAAATAGGTAAAATTAATTTGCAGATTGTATTTATTGGATGCAAGTGACAAAGTGTTGGCAGAGGGGTGCTGAAGGAGTGGCCTCCGTGAGGATAACCATGAATTGCCCACATCAGAAGTTATGAATATTTTCTGAAGGACTATAGCCTGTGGGAAGGATTCACAGTGGATGAAAGGAAAAGTGGGAGGAGGAAAATACTTACAGACTGACCACAACCCCCCCATTACCTGTACCTCTTTGAGATGAGAAGGAGGTAGATGACTCTGGAATGAAGAAGTGATATTGAGCGTGAGGAAAAAGGAAATGGCAGGAGAAAGAAGAGAATTAGATGTTTTAGTTTTTGTCTTTGTTTTTCTCTCTTCAAATCTATTTTATTCAGCAATAAATTAAATTAATTCTCTTCAAGTCGAATGTATTTTCCCTGTGATGCTAATCGATAACTGATTTCCTTGTCTTTATCTCAACCCACAAGCTTTTTCTTGTTACTTTCTCCCCTGTCTTTTTGAAATAAAGGAGTGAGAGAGCAGTTGGGGGAAGGCTGGAAGAGAGACAGGGTCAACTCGCCACACAGAAATATATTCTAGTCTACCAGTAACCTGCCAAAATAAACCTGAATTTGCTGAGAAACTATAAGATATAATAATTTTAGATTAGAGGTTATTGTAACATGGAGAATTTAAAAAAATTAAAGAGAAGAACCTTTTATGATAACAGTGATTCATGGATCTATAAACAAGAATCACAGCCTCCTGAAACTCAAATCTGAGTTTTAGCTATAGTATTATTTCTACAACTGTAATATGCATTGAGATTTTTGACATTTCTGTAGTGATAATAAAAACCATGTGACAAGGTTAGCATGATTTGGTTGTGTTTTTCTGTTACATTCTGTAAGAGCAAATTATTCTTTTTCCCCCTAAATGTGTGACTTTTTCACACCTTGATCACAGAATCACAGAATCTCAGAATGGGCAAGGCTGGAAAGGATTCCTGGAAGTTATCTAGTCCAGCCTCTACTCAAGCAGTTTTCCCTAGAACACATTGTTCAGGATTGTGTCCAGATGTCTTTTGAATATCTCCAGGGAAGGAAACTGTACAGTCTCTCTGGGCAACCTGTTCCAGTGTTCAGTTACTCCAACAGTAAAGAAGTTCTTTCTCATTTTCAGATGGAACTTCCTGCATTCCAGCTTTTGCCATCCCCTCTCATCCTATTGCTCGACACCACCGAGAAGAGCAAGGCTCCATTCTCCTGGCACCCTCCCTTCAAATACTTACATGCATTGACAAGGTCCCCTCTCATCCATCTTTTCTTGAGGCTGAACAGGCCTAACTCCTTCAACCTGTCCTCTGAAGAGAGGTGCTCCAATTCCTTAATCTTCTCTGTAGTCCTCAACTGGACTTGCTGCAGGAGGTTCGTGTGTCTCTTACACAAATGAGCCCAGGACACCGCACAGCACTCCAGGTAAGGTCTCAGCAGGGTTGAGGAGAGGGGCAGGATCACCTCCCTTGACCTTCTGGCAATGATATAGAATTAACTGATATATAACTTACATTAGAAATGAATTGTCACTGATATTAAAAGTTGCTGCTTGCAATTTTAGCCTGTCAACAACCACGTTTATGGTATTTTTAATATTTACTGATTAATTTCTTTGTACCTTTTGTTCACTGAAATAAGTTTTTTTAAGTATTCAGAGTCATGCTGTGATTCTCAAAAAATGGCTAAAACTAAATGAGACCATTTTTTGCTATGTAATGACCAAGTAAGTATAGCATTCAGTAATCATACAAAACTCCACTATCTTGTTGGATCATTACTTCAGAATGTGTTTATAGATGAACAGACAAAGAAAGGATCTTAAACTGATTCAAAACTATATTGTTTTCCCTAAGTAATTTATATTCATCAGAGCCAGGTATTTAAACAGTAAAGAAAGTAATGAAGCACTGGTGACTAAACAGCTATTAGTATGTTTCTTATTATTTTTCTCCTTAAATCTTAATGAGGTGTAATTACAGTTTCTTGTATTTTGTCTTCAAGATGCATTATTCTTACAGAGAGTAGTGACAAGTAGCTGTGTCTGACTTGATGAGCAGCAAACTTACTGCAGATATGCAAATGAGGAACAACAAAGAAGAGCCTGGAGATATTAACATCTGTGTGAATGAAGCAACCATTTCACAAGTCAGTGGACCTTAAACAAAGCAGACATTGAAATCTGTTCAGTACATGGGGTGGATTTTTAAATATGTTCAATTACTGCTTGTTGCACAGCTGTCACTAGAGCACAGTTTCTGTCACACCAGGGATTCTGCTTTGACATTACCAGTATACAAAAATGGTGTTCATGATAAATAGTTTTCCAGCATAGCAAAACAAGCATTTTTCACTCATGTCTATGACTAAGAGATCTGCTTATACTTCCACATCTCTGATAATTTAACTGAGTAGAGATATAGAGGCATCTGCTAGGAGCAAAATAGCTGTTTTGCCAATCGACCTAGTAACTAACTGGCTAACTATCTCATTTCTGTGTAATACTTAAGAAAATATATTGCTTTTGAGGAGAATATGAATTTTAAATGAAATATAATTCATATCTTTATGAGGAAGGGAAGGAGAAAAACACTGTTCTACTCTATGAAAAAGTAGATTTCATTAGTGAATTTTTCCACACAGAGAAATTGTTTTGTGCCTTAGAATATTTTCCTTTAAAATATGCTATCTGTTGGCTGGAGGACAGCGTTCAAGATTCAGTTCAATAATATTTTTTAATAATTATAAATAAATTATAATAATAAAATTAAAGTCATTATAGTATTCATCTGTATTATTAATTTAGTTGATATTATCTGTATTACTGGTTTTGGTAAAAATATTAGTATTCATGACAGGAAACTACATAAATCTTATTTTATGTATGAGTATCATAAATAAAATTTGTGAATATATATTGCTATAATAGTTCTAATGTTAAATAATTTAATTAGAATAACTAAGAGGTAAACCATATTTATTGGTAATACTCTGATAAACATTCATGTTCATCAAATCATCTCCTTTAAGGACCATTCTTAGATATCGGAGGAGCAGTTTGAACATGTATTAATAAAAATTCCTGATTTAGACTAGCTAACTCCAGAAACAATTTGTATTTCTTTTTGACTGCTTCACTCACTCTTTTATTGACTTACTCCTCAGTATCTAATATCCTCATCCTCAAAGTACTTCATTGTCACAACATTGCAGAGCCTGTCACTGAAAACTTCAAATACTAAAATGAGCATTGACTAAAATGTCTAAAATCTGAATACGACACATGGAGAGAATTGAGCACCTCACACGGAATCACAGAAACAATCACACAAAGGGAGGAAACAAGGAAATGCACACACAAAATGAATGAAGACAAATCTCAGTACGTAGTTATAGTACTCTTTTCTCTCTCTCTTCAACCCAATGAAGCCACAATACTCTGCTTGAGAACCTTTTCAGCTTTGAAAGACTATTCCTGTGCATCATAAAATACTGCATCAAAAGATTGTGATCCACAGCCCATCTAACCAAACTCACTATGGAATGTTTGTAATCAGTTAGTTGAGTTAGATGGGATAATTTCTATTCTATTTATGTCTAAAATGGGAGAAATAGTTAGAAATATTATACTAAAATATAATGGCATTCTTTTTTGGTCTGTGGATTAGTATGCCATTCGCAAATTTATGCATATAAATCATCATAATTCAGACTTCACAAATAAAAGTTTGCAAATGCAGGATTAGAATCTGTAACTCCCTTGGGTTCATATTTGACTTTTCAATTTTTGATCAGCACTGCTCACACTTTTGCTCTGGGAGATCTCTAGTGAGATTTAGCCTGGATTCAGTCTTCCCTTTACTGAACGGTGACTGAATGCTGGACAAAGTGGAGGAGGGAAGATGCCACAAAAGAAATTCAGTACAATTCTGGAAGATTTCCTATCTGTGTATGTCAAGCTTTCCTTTGCTTAACTCAATCTTCAAATTGCTCTAGATTCAGTCGGTGAATATGGAGAAAATTACATCTTTATCCCTGACAGCTCTATGCTCAGTGACTGAAAATTGCACCAATATCAGGCTATGATCCAAATTCAAACTCGTGCACTCTACATTTCTCATAAATGTAATTCAGATCAAAAAGAGCCATAAATAGTTCCTCCCTTCTACAATTTTAAATAATAGATCAGGTGAAACTTTAAAAAAATCCCAAACCAACAAACTCTAAACTTTTTATCTGGCATGTCTGTAATTCTTGAACTGCTTATGATCACCCAAATTGTATCAAAGCTGTAATTCATAAAGGCATCAAAAATTTTTTTCTCTTATGTTATGGCACTTGCTAGAGCTGAAGAAGCAGACTTTGATAGTATTATCAAAAAATACATTACAGAATCACAGAATGGGTGAGATTGGAGGGGACCACAGTGGGTCATCTGGTCCAACCTCCCTGTTCAAGCAGGATTATCCTAGAGCACATTACACTGGATTGTGTCCAGACAGTTCTTGAATATCTCCTCTGAGAGAGACTCTACAATCTATCTGGGCAACCTGTTCCAGTGTGCAGTCTCCCACACTGCAAAGAACTGTCATCTTCATATTCAGGTGGAACTTCCTTTGCATCACTTTCTGCCTGTTGCCTCTTGTCTTAAAGAGTTTGAAAATAGGTGTCTACATTCAAGAGTTTGAAAATAAACAGTTAAACAAGAAATTAATTATTTTTCCTTTATATTAAAATATTTATTATATATCTTATTTATAATTATTATTATAAATTTTATTTTATATTTAAAATAGCAAAAAATATCCTGTCAAAACTTATTTTCGACTAAATGGTTACAGTATATTTAAGATAATCAACAACAGCTCTTTATGACTGAAGATAGAGGAGGCTATTCTGTATCTTTCAAATGTTATATGGCAACATATGAGAAAAATAGACTATATTAGGAAAACATTTAAAAAGGAATCTCTAGTGGACCCGAAAATGGGGATAGAGTGAGCTGAAGAGAAAGAAAACCTCAATATCATGCTACCCCAGGAAAGAGGAAGAAAAAGCTATCTCTGTGAGCATCGTACTCCTCCCAGTGAAGACCTAATTCTCAGTCACTTCTTGAAGAATGTTGAAGTTCAAACCTAGGACTCAAAGGAACATTGGAAGAGTGAATACAATGTTGAAGAAAAGGACTAGACTAGGAAAGAGTTCTTTGTTTTCCTCTTTGTAACAATTTTATTGTATTTGAGACTTTTACATAGTAATTTGGAAAAAGGGTGCATACTATTTTAAGTAGAGCAATATATTACCTGAGTTATCACTAAATTCTAAACTCAATATATACAGTGTGCTAACTCTTGCCCATGACAGGATTTTGAGCATGACATTCTCTGGAAAAGAGTACAGTGGCATAGTCCAAAGTACAGCCAGAGAATGATCTGATAATCAGTGTAAATTAACTAGGTTTAATGTTTGCTCTCAAGCCCAACTTCTTCGGACTTTAGCAGAAAAAGGGTTACTTTTTGTGTATGTGTACGTGTACCTTTTTTGTGTATGTTTACCTTTATGCCATTGACAGGACCAGACACCATTCTCCATACTGCAGATGAGGTAGCCCAGACTGAGTACATTTGGGCCACACAGCATTTGGAGTTGTGTACGTGCCTATTTGACACTTTTTTTATTATCCTTTTTTTCTTTCTTTCTTTTTTTTTTTTTTTTTGAGAGACTTTTTTATGGTGTTTTTGGTTGCTTGGGTTTTATTTATTTATTTATCTATTTATCTATTTCTTTATTTATTTTTCCCCATAGATACTCACTATTGTGACATCTCTGCTGAAGACCCTCAGAGTTATACAGTTATGAAATAAAACTGAGAGTGTTTGTGGTATGCTCTGGGGACATAAGAACGTACACAGGTATTTGTAGGAGTATCTGAGGATGCAAAGCCTTTTGGGTAGCTTCTGAGGGCTGTTAAGTCAAAGGGAACAAAAAATGTTTCAGTCTTGCTCACACTGTTTATAATGAACTTTTGACACATTCTCTTTCAGACAGTGGAAGATAGTTCTATTATCTACAAATTTTTCTGAAATATCACATGTTAATTTTCTTAATGTTTTCCTAATAATTAGTAACCACTGTTTATAACTTACTACATACAAATCCATCTGCAGTGTTTCTACACACATCATTAAAAAAAAGTAGATATTCTACTTCATTTCTTATTCCATGTCTGCTTGAATCAATAGTAATGATGAAATACAAATTTATAAAGTAAAGAAACAATTATAAACACCAAAAAAGGTAATTTAATTTAGTTTGCTTGGAAATGGATAAGCTCACACCAAACCAGAAACAGCAGAACACTTTGCAGTTTTCTCCAGTCAAGTAGGAAATGCTTTGAATCAGAGACTGAGGAAGCAGTGTAAAGTTTCACAGCACAAATCATGAAGAGTGTTGTCACATTCTTTTATTATTTTTCACCAGCAAACTTTAAATGAAAATTTATGAAAATATTCATAAAATTAATATTTAGAGTTCCTAGTGTAAAATATGACAATTATTGTTAGAGCAAGAAACAAGGCAATGGGCAGTTCTTGCCTTCCTTATTCAGTTCCTGACATTTATGATACTGTCCTCAAAAGTATCATGGAGAAGTCAATAAGAACCTCATGAAAAAAACAATGTCAAAGAAACTGATTTCAGATTCTACTAGGGAAAAAAAAGATTGTCTCAATTTGTGAGCAAAGCAGTAAGCCTTGCATTTGGCCAGAGAGAACAGTTTAATCTACTAAAAGAGAGCTGTGTTTTTTGATGATGACATATCTCCTTATAATTTAACAAAGGAAAAAGGAAAAAGCTTCTTTGAAGATTCTTCCAAAAGTTTCTTGTTTGAAAAACTGCTCAGATTTAATTACAGAGAGAGACTCAAGAATGGATTGTGTTATTTGATTAATGTGAAGAAATTAATAATTTTTTTTTAAAAGTGCCTGGAAATCGGAATTATTGAAGTATTTGCCCATTACCATTAGCAAAATCAAAGCAAAGGGGACACAATTCATCTCCATTTCAGTCAGAATTTAAATTTGAATTTCTGTGTGTCTTCATAAGAAGATAGCTTTCATTCATGTGAACTCTATCTACTCACAAAGGTCATTAAAGAGTTCCATCCCTTGGCTCATAAGTGGAGATCCAATATCAAATTAAACAGTGTCTTTCCACAGCTATTTTAAAATACAGCTATTTTAAAATGCAGATGATAAATATCTTTCAGATATTTAGATTCAGATAAATGTCTTTCAGATATTTAGATTCAGATATTTCAGATAAATATCTTTCAGATATTTATCTGAAATAAATATAGAAGTGCTGTTCTGCTGGAGGGTAGGAAGGTTCTGTTGAGGGATCTGGACAGGATAGATCAATGGATAAGGGCAAATATATGAAGTTCAACAAGGCATAGTGATGGGTCCTGCACTTGGATGTCAATAACCCCAACACTACAGGTTTGGGGTAGAGTGGATAGAAAGTGACCCGGAGGAAAAGGGTGGTCAGCATGAGCCAGCAGTGTGCCCAGGTGGCCATGAAACCCAGTGACATCCTGGCCTGTATCAGAAATACTGTGGTCAGCAGGACCAGGGAAGTGATTATTCCCCTGTACTTGGCACTGGCGAGGCCACACCTTGAGTCCTGTATCCAGGTTTGGGTCCCTCACTACAGCAAAGACACTGAGGTGCTGAAGCGTGTCCAGAGAAGGGCAACAAAGGTGGTGAAAGGATTGGAGAACAAGACATATGAGGAATGGCTGAGGGTGCTGCAGTTTAGCCTGGAGAAAAGAAGGCTGAGGGGAGGCCTTACCATTGTCTACAAGTGCATGAAAGGAGGATGTAAAGAGGTGGAGGTTGTAAAGAGGTGAAGGTTAGTGTCTTCTCCCAGGTAACAAATGACAGGACCAGAGAAAAAATCCTCAAGTTGCACCAGGGGAGGTTTAGATTATATATTAAAAAAGATTTTTTCATTGAAAGTCTGGTCAAGCACTGGAATAGGCTGCCCAGGGAAGTGGTAGAATCATCATCTCTGAAAGTGTTCAAAAGGTGTGTGGATATGGCACTTGGGGATATGATTTAGTGGTGCTAGGTTAGTCAGGTCATTCAAGATGCACAGTTGAACTCCAAGTATTCTGAATTGGAAGAGACCACAAGGATCATTGAGTCCAACTCTTAGGTGAATGGCCTCTGCAGGGATTGAACCCATACCCTTGGTATTTTTAGCACCATGCTCCAGCCAACTGAGCTAATTCTATGATCTTAGAGGTGTTTTCCAAATTTAATAATAATTCTAAGATTCTGTGGTATACCAGCTTATCTCACAAACATAGAACAAATAATTTAAAAGCAATTAGAATGAATGGAAACACTAGGAAAATAAATGGAAAATACTTCTGAAATATTCATAAAATTAAATCCTTAAAGCTAATTTCTCCATTGTGGCAAATAGCTACTGAAGGGTTTTTATACACAGGTCCTTCTTTCTCAATCACAACTGAAATTCTTGCTACCAAAGGCAATCTCACTTTACCAAAATGTATTTACTATTAGAAAGGTTCTGAACTTTATTCTATTATTCCCATTCTCCTCAGCTGTATTCTACTTAACATGATCCTATCACTATTTTCTGGAGAGTTACTCATTAGAAGGATGGAAAATTTGTGACCATAACTCTAGATTAGTGATTCAGTCATTAAGTCAGGCTTTCAACTAACTTACCCAGTTATTGTTTCAGCGTGTGATTCCAAATGTGGATCCAATAAACTTCCTGTTATATGGAATAGCTTGTAGACTGTTCTTAGGCTGATTCACTCACAGTGACACCTTTCGGCTGCTCTGATGTTAAGTATTGTCCAAGGATGTTATTCAGTTCTTGGTTTTTCATTTGCTATTTGGTGCTGGTGATCTCTTTCTCTAAGACCAAAATGGAAGCCTCTCCACCTTGCCCGTTAACTTGTTTTTCACTATAGCAAGATGAAGCAAGTTGAAAAGAACATCCTTGAAGCTTGGGTATGCAAAGTACACTGCCATCATGCTTATGACACATGTCCTATCCTCATTTCTCCTTCCTCATCAGGAACAACTGAAAACTAATTTTTAAAGTATATCTTAGTTTTATTTGGGTGCCATAAAGTACCACACAATAGACTGTAAATACAATATTCAGAAGAAAAAAAAATAAAATTTTGCTCATGTCTTTTAGCATTTGTCTTTAAAGAAATTTATCACCACTACTATATTCCCATAAGATTATATTTTTTTTTTTTGGAAAATTCAGTTTGTGATGAAAATCTGCTACACTGAAAAGAAAATGCATATGCTGTACTCAGCTCATTGAGAGTCTTTGATCAGGAAAGGCTTGAGCTTATTTTATGACTATTTTACATTTCTTAGTAATAACTAATTCTGTTTGGTCAGAACATCTGTATTTCTTGTTCAGTTTGCTAGTGTTAATGGTTAATGTTTTGATGTAGTTTTAATAAAGATAGTCTTTAGGAAAGTACGGTAGAGAACAGATGGATTTATGAATTTTGTTCTTTGAATCCTATTTTACTAGAAGCTGAAAATCACATGGTGCAAATATATTAAGACATGCAAGGAAAACTTTAGGTAAAGTCTGATAAAAAAATGCTCACTTCTTTATTTTGCATAATAACAAAAATCATATCTTCCTGCTAGGGTTGTGGGTAAAAGATTGTAGGTTTATTTGTTACTTAAATTATATGTCGGATAAACAGGAAAGAATGGAAAGCTGAAATTATTTATCTCATGTAATTTTGCAAATTGTCAACATGAAGTTTTTCTGTATTGAATTTGTAAATACTCTCAATTTAAGTGAATCAGGATACAACCATCATGCACAAATTAGCTGAAGACCACAATAGTAGACCAATGTGTAAGATTACAAAATGATCCAATTTTTCTTTTTAAACCATGTGTGTATTCACTAGCAGTGAATCAACTTTTGATATGTCTTATGGATACTATCTTTGTAAGCATTCTCATTAAAGAACGGTTTATTCAATCTGTAGTCCTTGAAGGGAATTATAATTTTATTAGTTAGAGCATCTAATAAATATTTTCAGTTCCTACCTAACAGTAGCCCTTAATATCTACAATTTTTTCAAGGAACCAGCATCTTGTATATTTAATTGCACTAATATTTCCATCTAGGTGGCATAGCACAAGATTTAATTCTGTTTTAATGCAGTTGGTGCACTTGAATATACTGCCTGGCTTTTATACATGACTAAGACTAATATGTGAGTCTGTGCCACATTTTAAAATCATACAGGAGGCTTGCGTGGGTATTAAACAAGACAGATTGATCTAGAGAGATAAACATGTACTCACACATACAAACATTTTTGCAAATACATAATTTCTCTCAAAATGGAAACAAATCATTGGAGAAGTATCTCAAAACCCTAGGTTGTGTCATCCCATCAGCTTTTGAGCAAAGTTCCCTATTGAGAATTCTGATTAAAAATTGATGATATTATATACCATAGCTTTCAAAGATAATCACAAAGGCTCAAAGTTTTAAATGATTTTGTAAATAAGTACCACTCTCAGGGCCCTGAGGAATCTAATAAACCCTGAATCCTCCAGCCTACTGATGCCTCCAACCACACTTCTGGAGCCAAAGGCCATTTCAGTTCTGCTTGGGGCCATCAGTCCCTTCCTGAGCTATGTTGGGGCTATGTTTTAAATGGTAGTTCCAAAAAAACCCATTGCAATTTTAGTTTTATTGGGGTAGTTATGGCTATTTCAGCTATTGCTGATATATTACTTTACTGCGTATTTAAAAAAAAAATAGTAATGTACATTAAGAATTTTCCAACAGTGTTACCGAAAAATCATATAGAAGCAATTCATCATGGCTAGGCTTCGCAAACGAAGATTTGAGAAGGACTCTACCACGCTTGCACCCACAAACGTGTTGATGGTTAAAAAGGCCAATGAGAGATAGACAAGTCTGGTTGCAAAAGGCACAGTGGAAAGTCTCCTTAGGCGGTATTGGCAAGACTCTGTTCTTTCTGCATTGTCTTTTCTCCTCAGAAATGATTCTGCGTGTGTTCTCAAAAGAAGCAGCAGAATTATAGACAGTGAGTCTCCATGTCTCCTGATTGGAGGCCAGATTAGACCACTGATGATGATCAATATGGCCAAGGCTGACATGATGTTTCAGGGAGTCCTTGTATCTCCTTTTCGGGGCTCCTCTCTTGCGGCAGCCAGTGGTGAGTTTACCATAAAGCACAATCTTGGGGAGGCGGT
>VXAY01006932.1:0-133971 GCA_013399855.1 Oxyruncus cristatus | reverse complement strand
TCAAGAACAGACACATTGGTCACTTTGTCAGTCCAGCGGATGTTGAGGATTGTACAGAGGCAGCACTGATTGAAGCATGCGAAGAGTTGCAAAGGATGGCGGTAGATGACCCATGATTCGGACCCATATGAAAGAGTAGACAAAAGAACGGCTCTGTAAACACTAATCTTTGTACTTTTCTTCAGGTATTTATTACACCAAACTCTTTTACGGAGTCTTCCAAAAGCTCTATATGCCTTCGCTAACCTGTTGTCTATCTCTTTGCCAATTTTACCGTCTGAGGAGATGATGCTTCCCAAATAATTAAACTGCTGGGCTGACTTGATCCCTGATTCACCAATGATGATATGGGGATGATGGAAGACTTCCTGAGGTGCAGGTTGGTAGAAAACCTTGGTCTTCTTCAAGCTGACTTACAGCCCAAAAAGCTCAGCAGCCTCTGCAAAGCGGGATGTTAAACTCTGCAGAGCTACTTCTGTGTGGACATCGTAAGCAAAAAGCAGCTCACGGACAAGATGATTGAGAGTCTTGGTGTGGGCCCTCAGTCACCTTGGGTTGAACAGGCTTCCATCAGTACGATATCAGATGTAGATACCGTTTTCTTCATCGAGGTCTGCCGTGGCCCTTTGGAGCATCATGTTGAAGAAGATCATGATTAAAGTAGGTGCAAGAATGCAACCTTGTTTCACATCATTGGTTATTAGAAAGAGAAGCAATTAGTAAAAGCAGCTCTAAATCCTCAATAAAAATTGCTAACTCCCAAGACCTTTCAGAACTCTGAATGGTATCTTTATTTCCATTTTTTTATCACAAAGACTTTCTAAATAAACTCATATTCAAGTAATTTTAATGAAAGAAAGAATTTAACAGAGTAATGCAAATGTATGTCATTAACTTAAGATAAATTCAAATTTAATTTTTCCTTCTACTAAAAAGTACAAATTAATTATTTCTGTTATATACTCCCTATTCCATGTAATTCCAAGTAACAAACACCATAACAAAAGTTAATCTATACAAAAATCTAGTTTTCAAGTCTACAACATTAACATAAGTGAAAAATTTCATTCTATCATTTAAGGCTTTTAATAATTGTTTCTGGAACAGTTGATATAAAATATCTACAATACAATTTTTGAGTGGCAATCTTGAAATGACTAAACCAAAAACGTATAAACATATCTATATCATCAGAGGACCTCCATATTTTATTTTCTTTTTGTAGCTTTCTTGGGGAATTGTGGTGGTTTGGGGTGGGGTGTGGGGGGGTTATACGTGTGTGGGGGTTATTGCACTGTTTTTTTCTGAGTAGGTATCAAAAAGCAAGTAATCAAGGCATTAAGCTATTAGAGAGCGTCCAAAGTAGGACCACGAGGATGGTGAAGGGTCTGAGGAAGGGGAATAAATATGAGGAGCGGCTGAGGTAACTTAGTCTGTTCAGCCTGCAGGAGACTGAGAGGAGACCTCATTGTGGTCTTCGACATCCTTATGAGGCGAAGCAGAGGGGCAGACAGCAGATCTCTTCACTCTCATGAACAGTGACAGGACTTGAGGAAATGGCATGAAGCTGAGTTGGGGGAGGTTTAGTTTGGATATAAGGAAAAAGCTTTCACCCAGAGGATGGTTGGCCACTGGAACAGTCTCCCCAGGGAAGTGATCACAGCACCAAGCCTGACAGAGTTCAAGAACCACTTGGACAATGCTCTCAGGCACATGGTGTGATTCTTGCGGTGTCCTGCAGAGGGCCAGGAATTGGACTCGATGATCCTGATGGGTCCCTTTCAAATCAGCATATTCAATGATTCTATGTTAAATCCTTATAATTGCCAGCGGAAATACTGTTGATGTTTGCAATTAAAAAAATCCACCCAAACCAAAATTTTACCTCTTTGACCTTATGAAAATTTTCTCCTAAACATCCTGTAGCTTGTTGATTTCTTCTCATTTCCCAAACTGAAACTTCAATACAAAACCATTTTAAAATATTTGTTAACAATTTTAGTGCTTTCTTTAAAAATGAACTTTAAAATATATTCAGTATTTCGTGTCACAATAGATTTTAGCATTTTAAAATTTCTACATAAGTAAGCTTCAATTTCATACATGAACCATGTAAGCATCCTTCCCTTCTACTCTCTGGAAATTAAGCCAAAAACCAAAAGATAGTAAGAATTTTAATTGAGAGAACCGGTATGTACTTTAGGAATGTTATCCATCTAGAAATATTAATTTATTGATAATGATCAAGATAAGAACTATTTTTCTATACATAGTAGAAAACACAGATTCTAATGGAAAACTTTGGAATTTCCAAGCACTCCAGTCACAGAAAAATGACAAAAAAATCAAGTACTCTTCATCTGTGGGTATCAGAGGACTACCAAAAAGTCAGTCCTTATCACATCACTGAAATAGTTGATTCAGAGGTCTAAATATAACAAGACTTTTATAGGTAAAAAAAATAATATAAGAAATAAAATACCTGCTATTTTATGCCTTTAATTAATTGATATTAAGCCTTCAGTATCTAGGACATAGCAAGAAAATGTTAAAACTTGTGTCTGAGAGATGCTGTGATTTAAGAATGAATTATTTTTTAAAAAAGATAACAGATTAGATTTATCAGTCTTGCCTACATTCTGTGTTCCATCTCAGACAAATTTGAAGTATTTAAACAAGGCATGAAACCTAAAGATTAAGGTTTTAAGTATCGTGAGACAGTTTACTAGAGTGCACATTAGTCATAAAAATTAAATTACATTGATGGAAAAACAAATGTTCTATTAAGCAGGATAGGGTTTACTGATGGGACACTCACTTGTCTGGGTGTTAGCCTTTTCAGTAACTTTTATTATTGCCTTATAGCTTTGCTTTAAAATGAGAAGCATTGGAAGAAATCTTCTGCTATTTACCTCGCATGCTTAATCTAATGTCTGCCCCTGTTCTGTAAGGAAACATCTGTAAGGACATTCCAAGTTTTTTTAGCTTTTCAGTTTTCCCAAAATGTCTGCCAGATGGGTTCCAAATAAGCAATGCTTTGACCTTTGTTTATTTGTGTAAGACTCAATAAAAAATAGTCTCATTACCTCTTTACTCTAAAATATTTCTGAAAACAACTTCTTTGTTAATAACGAGGTATCTTGTCAGTGTAAAATTATTATTTCATAAATTATATGTATGTCTCAAGAAGGGATTTAGAAGAGTTGTTTTGAGTTAAACTGAGATTTTTTTAAAAATACTGGTTTTGCTTCTCAGTTTTGAAACAAAAAGTCATTTTAGAGGTATAGTAACGGATGCACTGTAGAATCCATGCCTATTTCATATATGAATATTGACAACATCAGAGTTACATCAATGCTAAAAAAGAAATGTTTTTTATATATTTTAAATTGAAGGAATTTAATCTTCTCTGTTCTTCATTTGTTTTCATCTTTATGTCGAAATATACAGGACAATACCTTCCTGTTTTCAGAGCATAACATGCTGTTGTGCTAAAGAGAACAGCAACACTGATGCTTAAGAAATTTTCCTTCTTTCCTCCTCCATTTCCTGATGCACCGTGCACAGAAGGAACAGCAGGCAGGGTGGAATAGAGAAAAATCTTATAGAGAAATATGATAGGTGACATATTTTATCTCAACCCTTAATCTCTTCTGTACCTCACAAGGGCAACCTGTAAATTCATTCTGCAGTGATTAAATAACTAGTTATAGGCTTTTGTATGTGTATGGAAGCCTTCTGCTACAACTTTTTTTGTTTGCTGTCAAATTGTAGTGATAACTGAATGTCATCATTGGTTTTCGTGCTATAATGTAATAGATGACACAGTTATTTTTTCCATGCATCACTCGACAAGGTTCCTGGCAAATTATGCTGTTTGGTACATGGTTTGGCATAGATTTAACTGGTAGCTGCCTCCTGTTTAAAATTGATGGTGTAAATTGTTTGCAGCATTGTGTTTCGATTACCAGAACCTTCTGGTAAAGTAGCAGAGGATTTACACAGAGCCAAAATTGTTCTCATTTCATTATTGTTCTTTAATTTGCATGTCCTTTAAAATAACATAGAACAGTGTATGCTGCTAACACAAAATAATCCTGAGTATCTGTGGAGAGAGTGTAAGACAGTGGCAGGAGTAATCCTAAGTAGACAAAATTTAATTCAAAATCTTCAATCATAGATGCACTGTAAGCTGATGTTGTACCTGAAGGTTAAATCATACGTAGCTCTTTATTATCTATTCATGTCCTGTGCAACACCTCTTTTATCTCTTATGGATATTGTCAGCTTTCTTAAAAAGCGTTGCAAGCAGACAGCAGACAACCAGCCTGCATTCTATTCTCAGTTCCCATACCAATCAAGAAAACTTCAGGTGGTACTATGTATACCTTCCTTTAACAGAGTGAGGAGACATATCAAGTGGATTGGAAAAAGAACACACACATTCTGTTTTTCATATCCACATATACTTAAATCAGAAAGTAAGACAGTGGGAGGGAGGCAACAGGAAGAAGAGGGGAAAAAAAAAAGGAAAACAAAACAAAACCCAAAACACAACAGAGGCAGAGGTAGACAATAGGCATAAAAGTAAAAGACAGCTTGGATTTATCAAATCCAAAAAATCCTTAATGAAAGCTATGTATTAGAAACATTTTATGAGACATTTCAGGGTCAGTATTTGTAATTATAGTCTTTGATATCACTGATTTATAATTTTCACTTCACAGGATAAAGGTCAAAACTTTTAGAGGGAGCTTCTTCAGCTGGGCGAGATTGTTGACGATACTAAGTGCTGTTTGGAGTGCCTGACCTAACACTTCTGATTATTTTTGCCAAGAGAGCATGCTGTGAAGTCACTACTAGAGGAAAGGTGGGAAGAGTGTCGGATGACTCACTAACATCTCATCCTCAGTTCTGTTCCTGATAAAGGCAATAGCTTTGTTACATTGAAAGTCGTGACTCAGTAAGAACTGAAAACCATGTAATTAAAAGAAAGCATAATTTCTTTGCAGAAGAAAGAAGGATAAAAACAATTACTTACGTTGTAAGGGGCAGAAAGCTGCTGTGTTGACAACTTGTTTGATCTGTAAGATCTCTTAGTGTTAGAAGAGCAGTCTGCAGCTTTTACACATCTTCCAGCACTCTTGTGTAAAATGAAGAAACAGAAGGTATAAAAACAGCCAGAATACTCTGAGTTAGAGAGTATATTTTGATCATTTACTTTTAGAGTTATATTGTGACAGTATTATTTATGGACACATATTACAGTACTGTGCCAAGTGTAGAAACCACATAGTCGACATTCTATCTGCAACAGAAGCCAATATCAAAAGTTTCAGAAAAATAAAGAACACAACAGTGGAAAGAAATGTAATAACCTGCGTCCCATGTTAAGTCTTACCATATTTTCCAGTTGGAATATAATATTTTAATCTCCAAAGTATGAAATTTAATAAATATTTCAGTGTTATATTCACTAACTAAAACAGTAAATATTCTTACATATAAATAGTTACGTCATTTAGAAGAAAATTATGAACTCTTGAATTCAAAATTATTCTCAAATAATCTTGGCTTCATTTAACTTTCTTGATCTTTTTCAAAGTAACATAGATCATAATTATTTATTTCTTTAACTACACCGAAGAAAATGTTGAGCTGAACCCCATTAAAACAGAAACATAAACTCAAGCTCAGAACCTTTTTATGGAATTCTTAATACTCAATCCAGTTTTAAATCTACTTATTTGTTAACTACCCATAGCAATTAAATTTAAACTAAATTAAACAGTGTATGCGATACCTCTTTTTAGCTGTTTAATTCTTCAGATTTTAATTTTGTTTGTGTAGATTTGTTGAGATTTGGGCCACCTAGAAAAAAATACTGTCATATATCTCATCTATACAGCTAATTTATGATTTATTTTTATAACTAAAATTTATAATTATAATTAAAATTTATAATTATAAATAAATTTATAAATTTATTTTATAATTATAATTATTAGTCTTATTCTTCTAAGAAATATTTAAGGTTAAAAACCAATCCTTTGTTTATTTGGAAAGATTTTTCCACTCCTTGGTTATGTTATTATTACTTTTTTTATATATCTTTTAATTCTGAATTTTCCAATATGTCATAAACATTTTAAACATTTCAGCAAAGTCACCATAATATTCTTTGCATGATTCACTATACCCTCTACACATTCCAGTGTTTTGTAAGAGAGGTTTCATGATAACTATATAAACAGTGATTTCTTCTGTGCCATTAACAGTAACTCCAAGGTTATTTTGCTGACTGGAGCTGTTAATCGAAATTCTTGTAGGCTACATGCATAATTTGAATTCCTGCCCTGTGTGCTCTTCTTCATTTTTATTGATACTAAAATTCATTAGTAATCCTTTTACCCGTTTAACTGCTGCCTTAAATATTTAAAGTTTTTCAGAGCTGTAGCTGGTCATAAGTAACTGAATTTTGCGTCTTCTGCAAACCTTGCTGACTAGTCTCCTAACTTTCAGACTCCTAAAACTATATCAGGGGAAAAATTGAATCTCCATAATACTTGCTTGTAACTTTTTATGGTGGTGAAAATAGATTGTTCACATTCCAGCTTGTTTTTTTAAATTTAGAATATTTTACTTCATAATAATCTTCCTGCTGCCTGTGGCTCTGCTTTCATTAAAATAGCACACTTCCAAACTAGGAAGAATTTCTCAAAACATAACATTTTTTATGTTTTGTTCATTTATATTATCTCATAGTACGTTATACCATACTAGTAAATGTTTTTTACCGAAAGAATAGAGTTTTGCAAATTCAATTGTTAACCAAATACAAGCTTCACTATACAGACTAACCACAATTTTAGGAAAAATGCAGTGTGAAGAATCAGTGTTCTGCTAGAGCAGTGAAATTATTTATTTTCTATTTCTGCATGAAATCCAGTAAGAGCTTTGAAGTGGTAGATCAACCAGGAAAGAAATCAGAAGAAAAAAAGTAAAACTGTAAGTAGATCTAAATAGATCATCTAGATAATGGGTTTTTCCTGTACTGATGTGTTGTTAGGGGTTTATGAATTTTTATGTTATATATATATATATATTTAAATATTATATATATTACTTCATATATAATATATTAATTTAATTTATTATTGTTGTTGTTATTGATAATAATATCAATGATATATTAATTACAAGGTAACAGGAGTTTAACTGGGTTACCTGATCAGGACAGATTTTGAAAGTTCTATTTTAAGAATACAATGATCCGGGCCATTGTGGGATTAACATTTGCTGACTGACTAACATTATGTACTCAAGGTCAGTTACATCACTAGTCTTTAACACTGTGTAGTAATTACTAACTCTATGTTAAACCACTTTCTGAGGTATCTAATGTGAGAAGAACACTCATTTGGTGGTGCCCTGGAGAACACCCATGGACTGTTAGAAGATTATGGCTTGAGGCTATATATATTTGGTTCAAATGAAAATGTGGTGGTACATCTTATGCAGATGTAGTCTTGTGAGGAACACAAATCTTCTGCTGCGTAGAGAGAGCAATTGACTTTAAAAGATCAATATAGTACATTAATATTACACTATATCACGTTTACTTTCTTTCATTATTTCCCTAAGCACTTTGAGTTCCTTTAGGCCCATTGTTTCTCTAAGCACTATGAATTCCTTTAGGATATTATGCATATGTTTAAAAAAAGTAATAAGTGTATTTATAAACAAAAGGTAGCTGGAGCAAATAAGAAAAATTGAGCAATATGAAATTTAAAAAAAAAAAAGCATGATAAGACATTAAAGAAAATACACCTTACAGAATCTTTGCTGCTGTACATCCAAAAGCTTTTTGTAAATGCAGTAAAGTATCAAATGTTGGTCATATATTTTTCATTAATTGTACATAATTAGAAATAGGAAAAAATATATTAAAAAAATTTATCTTGATAGTAGAGACTCTATATAAACAGGAATATCTATCTGAAACTACATAGACCTAGTAGTACCTTAACTACCTTAGTACCTTAAATTTTTATTCTTTATTGAATATTTATATAGAGTTGAAAATAGCTGTATCAGTAAGGATGTTTTACTGCTATAGGCATTTAGGTACTGAAATACAAATACTTTGTGTTTAGCAATATTTTTTCAAAGCAGTTTCGGTCCATCAGTTTCTCAAATGCTTTCACAGTCCATTTTTCCAAACAGAACACTTAATTTCTGAGCTTCCTTCTGCCTTGTCATGCAGCTGACCGTTTAGTAGTTGTATCACTGCACTGAACTACCTGATAAGGAGTGAAAAGGGCTGAAGACTTGATTGTATGACAAAAGACTATACAATATTAAAGCTGCCAAGAAGCTGAAGTTTAAATTAGTCTCTCTCTATACCTGCTATAGTAGCTTAAGATGAAGGTAAACTCTCTTTGTACCTGAATACTAGTGAGCATACACAGGTACTAAAAAACTTCTGGTCCTTCACGAAAAATGTAAAAATACCATAAAGGGTTATGTAAAAATACATAAAGCCAACATAATCTATGAAAACAAATAAATACGAAATATTAAACAAAAAAAAAGAAACTTGTTCATCTTGACAAAACCAGCTTCCTTGTCTCGTTTTTGATATTTTGCTATCAAACTTTGAGAACTTTGAGTGTTAGAATCCTAGCCCCACTAGATGAAATCCATAGCTAAGTAAAAGGAAGAACATCAATACTGATTCAATTTGCCTATCATCACATTTTGTCACTATCACTATTTTTAAATTGTATTTTTACCAGTTTTCTGGTACAATAGAATGATGTATTAGTTATAATATCAAGAATCTTTTAGTAGAAGTCTAAAGATGAATGAAAAAATTAAAAATCAGCAGAGAAAAATTCAAATATTCAAAAAATCTGACTTTTGAATAGTGTGATATATGGTAATGAATGGTTATTAAAGTCATCCACAAGCATATAATACATATCCAATAACATGCAAGAATATATTTGTAGGGGGCAGTATACCTTCTTAAAAATGCATTTTTCTTTATGAAGAAAAAAGTTTTTTCTCCCCAAACAAAATCTTATTTTATTGCACATTGCTGTACAACAGAAATTATGAATTATTCTATCAATTTATCAATTTATCAAATAGGTTTCTAAAAATATTACATTAGCAGTGTGTTTTTTGTTTTTTTTTTTTTTTTTTTTTTTTTTTTTTTTTCAATAGTGTTCAGCAATCTTGATGTCCCTATTTCTAGACTGTACCTTGGACAATCCCTTGCACTTTAAACAAATGATAGGAGTTTTCTTTACAAGATGAATAGCAGTTGGTACATTCTAAAGCAAATTGGTTTGGGAATCAGAACTACTTGAAACACTCTTAAAATCATAGCATTACAGAATATGTTGAACTAGAAAGGACCCACAAGAATCCATCAAGTCCATCTCCTGACCCTGCACTGGAACAGCCCCAAAGAGCCTATTCCTGTGCTCTGCCACATTCTGGGTGAAAAATCTTCTCACGTTATCCAACCTAAACTTCCCCTGAGGCATCTTCATGCCGTTTGCTTGGGTATTATCACCGGTCACCAGAGAGATCAGTGTCTGCCCCTCCTCTTCCCCTCACGAGGAAGTTGCAGACTGCAATGAGGTCTCCACTCAGTCCCCTCCAGAGGCCTCAGCCACTCCTTGTATCACTTCCCCTCTAGGCTCTTCACCATCTTCATGGCCCATCTTTGGATGGTGTCTAGTAGCTTTATATCATATAGGGGCTATCAAAAGACTTCAAATGAAATAGAATGCTTGACCAAATGCACTCCCTGCCCTTTCTGTGGTTTAACCTTGTAGATGGATCCATGCATAATTATTTTCTACTTTTTTTTTAGTATGTTGCTTTTACATCTGCAAGTTTATGGTCTACCATAGCACACTGGTCATAAATTTCACGTTACACTTCAGTCAGTGACTGAGTTCATAAATGAAATGGGTGGGATAAGAAAAGTGGAATTTGCAGCTGTTTTAGAAACCTGGAAGTTGGTGTTTTTTCAGTGCAAGCTACTTGTTTTCATGATGGTCAGGTTCATTCTTTTTATTGGAGTTCATTCTTCTATTGGAGTCCCATTAGTTTGGTAATATTATATACCTCTATACTGGTATATTTGCTATTCAGAAATTCTAATGTTAATCTCATTTTGTAACACAAAACTTCATGCTTGAATATCAGATACTGATAAGAGTTGTCAAAAAAGTTACATTCTAGGAGACACCTGGATCATTACATGTATGCTCCCATTCAATTCCTGCCATTGAACAGTCATACTAACTTTTAGTAAAGACAAATTTCTTGAAGAATGTAGTTAAGATTTTGCCTTATAACTGCCAGTAATTTTTAGCACATTTTACTTGGTAAAAACAAAAAAACAAACCCAAACAAACTAAGGAAAAAAAAAAAAAGACCAAGACCAAGCATAGAATAAAGAAATGATCTAATTGTTAAGAAACATTTTGAACCCATGCTGACTTTTGAGATGCCAAGTATCAATATTTGGTTTTCTGAGTGGAGTAGAAAGTTATTAGACTAAGATCTTGAGAGAAATAAGCCATGGCTCAGTCAGAAACGCAATTAATGACCTAGGTCACTTAGCCTTTTATAAACTAAGGCTTTATATGGGGTAAAAGGAATACTAATTTATCTTGGGAACACATTGTGAGATTATTTGTTGTACTCACTGTAAAGTTGGGGGATATCAGTTTTATATTGTTCTTAAATGTTTCACTAAGACTAGACTGCATTTGAATTTTGGTGAACTTTTTTTATTTACTTGAGAGAGAACATATATTTTAGTAACAAATAACTTATAAGTAAAATAAGGGTAAATGAAACGTTACAATATATTGGTGTAAAATTCCATCAAGCCTACTTGTAAACATTGTGGATGAATTTTCTTCCTATTTTGTGAATAGTGATTGACTGACTTATTTTTTCATATCTTGCTCTCTAGCAGCAGGGACATTTAAAATAGTAATTGGTTAGTAGAAACAAAAGTAATATAGTGCAGTAAAATTTTGTCAACAAATTATGTCACAAAACTCAATAGTCATGAAACATCTTGAAAAGGGTCTGTATAAACACATTTTAAAGTATGTCCTGGAGATCAGTAAAATAAGTTATCAGATAGATAATCTGGAAAGTCCATCAGTGAAAGACTTGTCATTGAAAATTTGCTGATTCCAATTGTTACACTAGAACGAGAGTTGGCTGTGGTAAATCTGGGGATGTTGATCTGTGAAAGAACAACAGGACATACAATAGTTTAAGAAATGGTATGTGAACAACTATTTCTTTAATTGACTAAAAATGTGTAGTGATCTTAAACTCCAGCATACTGGATCATACCTTCAAGGAATAATAGAAAGGAAAACAGAGCCAACATCCATCTAAAGTTTTACCATTTGCTTCTTTCTTGAGAAAGAAGCAAAAGGTTTTTTTTGTTTGTTTGTCTTGATGTTTGAGTTTTGGTTTGATTTTTGTTTTTACTTGGGAAATGGAAGAAGATACCTATAAGGCAGAGCAGCAGTAACAGAAGGCAGTCTTTTCCCATACATTCTGTGCAGGTTTAAAAGCTTTATTTTAATTAAAACTTTATGCAATGATGACATTAATAATCATCCTTTCTTTGATGTTTGTGCAAATAATTAATGAGCATAGATGGAAATCAGGAGTTGGGCCAAAAAACCCATAAAGAAGGTAAAAAGACAAATTCTCTGTCTTGAAAAATAGATGAGGAATGGAAAATAAAATAATGTTAAAAAATATAAAGAAAATAAAGAAACTTTTGTTTATCATGGATGCATTTTCAGCATCCTGCAGGACAGATCATCTCTTACTTTGTTGCCATATATTTCACTACAACAATCTAAATATCCAGCGCAAACATATATTCTTAACCCGTTTACATATTGTAGCACCACAGTATCAGTATCAATTCTTTGTTAAAAATCCAGGATTCCAACATTAAATTATTTTGTTTCTTTCAGAAAAGGATATAACAGTACAGAAAAGATAAATAGAGCATTTAAATTTCCATTAGGAGCATTTATTCTAATTTCCCAAAACACCTATTGGAAAAGGTGGCAAAATCTGTAGCCTACATGCCTCATGCAGCGCATCTAATAGAAAGACTAGGGAACAACAAAATGAATGCAAAGATTTGAAGGTGATCCCAGCCTGTTCCAACTTTGGAAATTACAGAGGCAGATGCTTCACCTATAATTTCTGGCACCATTGAAGCACAGACTTATTATTCATTTTGCTTCATTAAATGGGGGGGAGGGGTTTCGGGCAATATATGATACACTACATTTTTCAATCCAAATATGAATTGAAATAGTACTTTACATTCTGGAAATCATGTATTTAATTCAAGAAACAAGAAGTTCTTGGGGTACCTCTGCTTTCTGTGTATTTCCCCTTTTCCAGTAATTACAAATAATTAGGCTCATCCCTCTGAGAATATTGTCACTGTTGTGGTCTGCTCCTTACCTTGATTATGTCCATTTCTTAGGGGACACTCCATTTAGAAATAAAAGAACAAGAGTAACCCGTATCAGGAACTTTATCTAGCACTGAGGAAGCACAGATAAACAAAATCATTAACTAATTCCAATGATTGATTTTAAGGGAAGATTCATGCTGTTGGAATATAAGTAGTTATATAGACCACTAAGAATGGTTTCAAAACCATTGGATGTTCAGAATATGTTTTTAAACATAATGAATTCACCAGAGACACAAGAAAAAGTATACTTTATGTATATACCATATATCTTAAATGTGTATATAAAACAGCTTAGTATTATTTGCATATAATATGTAAATACCTCTATATGCATATATCACATAAGAATATGTTATATGTCTGTGTCATTGGGTATAGCTACAGAACAACATTTTTATGTTCTTATGTGAGAATGTATATGTTCTTTAACAGTCAGTGCTATTAAATGGGAATAGTCAGTCACTATGTATTTTCATATCACCTGATGGGATAACATTTTCTTTTTGTTTTTTTATTGATAACCATAAAATTTAATGTTGATATTTATAATACAAATGCTTGCAAATATTCATAAAAAGATCAAATCTGAAAGTTTTAAGTAGGGAAATATAAAAAATAAAATTGCTCTCTTCTTGTGGATTTAGCCTGTAAACACTCACAAAAAACTTCCAAATCACGTATTAGCAAAAAAAAAAATATTATTTATAGTTCCAAATAAGTAAGGAATGAAATCTATAGTTTCTAAGGCTTATGTAATGATCATGATGAGATTTTCAGAGTATATTGTATTATAAGAGGGGGGGGGAACATTTGTATTACAGAATAAATAAGCATAATTCTTCTGTCTTTTTGAATTTTCAATTATTCCTGTTTTAAAAGGTGCAGAAAAAAAACAACGAACACAAAAATTCATAGATTTTAAAATAAATTGCTTTCTCCACATTATCTTCAGACCCTTATTCAGTAAGACTGCCCAGAAGGCCTAGCTAGCCTTTAAATGTCATTGGGCCCAATTGCTATTTTTGAAGGTAAGTCCAAACATTGCTGAACTGTATCAAAATGTGCTATGTCACTACTGTTATTTGTGCCATGATGCCCTTAGCAATCATTCCTTTACTGCCACCAAAGTCAAGTCAAATATTTCTTATTTACTTTTCTATGGAGATTGTAATTGTTTGGAGAATTGTAGGGTTCTATTGTTAGGAGGAGAATTGAAGTAGAACTGAATACAGTATTCATAGTATATTATGATAAGAAATAATTTCTTTTTTTTCCTGTCTTTTGGCAGAGATCAGGGATAGCTCATTATTGTCACAGGTGAATTCTAATGTATGATGGGATTATTTAGGTATCATTTTTGTATACATACTCTGAATTTGTTTGACTTACTCATTCAAGCTGTAGGGGTTTTGTGTAAATCACTTTACCTAGCAGCTGATAGTTGATAGAACCGACATACATTAAAAGGGCATTAAAGTGTTCAAAGTTGTAATGCTTAATGCAACAGTATGGAGTAATGCATCTTTCCCAGTATTTTAGCAATGCTGCTCTTTCCAGGAAAACCTGGACATCCAACACTTTTCACCTCCTCGGTTCAAATAGTTTCCTCCTAGAATGATGACTTTCTCAGTGTGTAAATTCCTCTGAGGAATTTTGGATGGATGTATTCTCTCCGCAACTGAATTTAATGTCTTTTATGCTCATAGAAGCAGTATAACATCATAATAGAATAGGCTGTGAATCCCTATTGTGCATAATTCCTACATTATAATTTCAGTAGAGACATTATGTTTGGCACTTGAATGATGGTTATCGCTACACTGTGGGAAAACCGAAATGAAAGAGTAATAGAGGCAGCCTTTTTGCAAACTATATTATTCAGTCAAGTTTGACTTACAAGATTTTTGACATTCTCTAGTTCTTCAGCCTTCTGTAGGCTTTACAGTTTTTATTTCTTTTGTTTCCTACAGTGCCATGGTTTAATCCCAGCCAGCAACTTGGCACCACACAGCCTCTCACATTTCCTTCAGTGGGACAGAGAAGAGAATCAGAAGAGCAAAAATAAGAAAAGTTTTGGGTTGAGATAAGGGCATTTTAATAGGCAAAGCTGCACGCAAGCAAAATAATGAATTCGTGCACCAATTTCCATTGGCAGGTGGATGCTCAGAAATGTCCAGGAAAGCAGGGCTCCATCACCGTAATAGTGACTTGGGAAGACAAATGTCATGATTCCAAATGCCCCCCCCCCCTTCCCTTCCTTCATCTTCCCCCTTTATATACTTTATGCACTGACCATGGTATGGAATGTCCCTTTGGTAAGTTGGGGTCAGCTGTCCCAGCTGTGTTGCCTCACAACTCTTGTGCACTCCCAGACTCCTCACTGGTGGGGTGAGGAACAGAAAAGCCCTTGAGGTTGTGTAAGCATTGTTCAGCAGTAACAAAAACATCCCTGTATTATCAACGTCATTTTCAGCACAAGTGACAAACTACAACATTGTGAAGAAAGTTAACTCTACTCCATGCAAAACCTGCACACACAGAGGCATTCTCCATTGTTAATTCTTTTTCAGGCCTATTAATACTTAAACAAATATTTTGTTTTCTGTATGAAAAAATGTTTCTTTTTGTCCATTCAACAACTACCTTTTGTTTCTTGAAGTTCTACTTCTAAGTCCTTTTGTGAGAATATTTCCTTCTTTATCCTAATGTAAAACTTTTGGGTTTTTTTAGTTCTTAATATATAAGAGAAATGTTATAGTCTTGAAAACTTGAAATTCACAGTGTCAATACAAAAGCATTTTACAGATTACTCAGAAGATTCCTGTTTTATGCTGAAGCCAAGCACACATTTTCGAGGTAGAATGATACTACTAGTTGGTTCAGCATGCTGCTTGAAGTGGATTCCAACATCATGCTGCTTGAAGTGGATTCCAACATCTTGCTTAGGACTGTTAATTCTTTTCTTGCAGTTGTGTACACAATTCGGAAGCATTAATTAATGACTGATTTATTGCTTACAAATCTTACCTTTCTCATTTTTTGAGAAGAGATGGTCCTTGGAGCTGACTCATAAATTTTATTGCAACACTTATCTGTTACTAAATCTGTTCTATCCACATTTTCTGACCAGTCATATACAACTGAAGATGTACAACAATATTCTAGTGTTCTTAAATATTCTGCTTTAATTTGTTGAGTAGTTGGAGAAAAAACATTCTCACTCTGTCCCCACTCCCTTAACATTACCAGTATTTTTGGATCTACTGAATCTCAGGGGCTGTTCTCTGCTATCCACTAAAGACTATTTAATTTTTCCTGAAATATGTTAGTTGTTGCTGAATAGTATATGCAGTACACCCTTTTTCCCTCATTTCATCCTGTTGTCCCTACCTGTATGTCTCCTACATACAGAAGACTAGAACATGACAGAACTGAGGAGAAAAAATTAGCAGGAGAGTCCCTGGATTTTTATATCAGCTTTCGGTCTACTTGTTATCACTTATAAAATATAAAGCAGTTTAAATGATAGTAGGGACCAATACCATACAGCTTTTTTTTTTTTTTTTCAGTGGGGCATAATCTTCTAAATACTTTTGTGGCCCCAAGCTTTGGATCCCGCATTTGAAGGGAACTATTTTGTTACACTGTTCTTACTGTGGTTTTTAACCATGGTGACCTTTTTACAGTGCAGTCTATAGCATGAAACTGTGCCAATTTCTGACTTACTAAAATGTAGTTCATTCATGAAACAAGAATAGCCAGTAAACAACTTTTCTCTTCAAAAACAAGTAACTAGACTTTGAAATGTCTTACTGGCTTTTAGTGATGACAAAGGATAAAGACACTTTCTACATTGTACTAGAATATTAGAGCATTTGGCTGATATTCCTTTTTCCCTTACTTGAAATAAAGACTTGAAATTCATCCTCCTGTGTCCTACCAGAAAACAAAGAAAATAGCAAACAGAAAACAGAAAACGTAGCCAGAAAATAGCAAACAGAAAACCACAGAAATCAAAGCGATTTATTTTGATTTATTCAGTAATTTTTTAATAAGTGAAAGAGTTCCAGCAGGACATACAGGAAATTCCAACAGTTCCAACATTTGGAGTTTGACTGAACAAACTTCCATAATAAATGTTTTCTGTCATTTTCTTTATAGGTTCATGAACTTTTTACATACATTACCATGTCCTATGTCAACAAAATGACAAAATGGAACTATAATTTGAAAACGACAGTGAAAATATTACACCAGTAGATATTTTAAAAGTTATAGGATTGACTTTTAATAATAATTGATATAATTTGTTTTCCTTCAGCTATGCTGTACTATCAATACTGAATTGCTTCATATTCTATTTTGATTTTTTTTCTAATCATATTAGAACCTACATTAGAATCTGTATTCATTAACAACACAGAAAATTTACTTTTTAAGTACTAGCAATACAAACAAAAATTTAGTAATGTCATTCAGCATAAATCTTTTCCCTTTTACAGGGAAATGGGTACCATTTTTGGCTATGTCAGAAAACACAATTTTGTTAAAACCCCTTACAACTGGGAAGAGCAAAATATAACTTGTCATTTGCTAGTTTATCAATATGTTTTCTTCTTCCATGAAGAATGTATGGGTATTCTAAATATTTCCCCAAGCCCATTAGACATTTTGATCATAATCACCACTTTTTATCTGCTCCATCACTTTTCTTGTCCAGCTTTTTGGGCTTTGTGTGTAATGTTATTGAACAGTTGGGGATCAAATTGTATGTTCTGATTGGTTAGAAGTTTCAGGGGCTACCCTAATGTCTTAGACAATGATAGTCTCTAAAACTGAAAAATCTCTGCAAAAGCATGTAGAATATGAAAGTATCTGCTTCATTAATCAGGTCAAAGAGCATTTTAATTCAAAGGAAACAAAAAGTGTCAAAGAAAAAGATAAATACAACACAGGGAAACAAACCTCATAAAGAAGTTAAGAATGACTAAAACTCTTCAGTCACTAACTGATGATCCATTAAGAAATTATAAGCACAGTTCTGGACAGAGACAAACTTGGTTTTATAACTGATAAGATTGGAGAAACAAGATGAACATGAGCATTACGAATATTTGAGGGAAATCTGTGGGACTATGCAAAGTATACTATGGAATGCTTAGGGGAAGAAGGGTTAAAGCTGGGAAAGAGTGGAATGGGGGCAGAAAAGAAAGATGGGAAATAAGGAAAAAGAAGGATAAAGAAGGTCTGTCCTGTTACATGTAAGCAGGCTGCTTGTCAGTACACTTGCCTGACTGAGCTCTGAGCCTGATTTATAGGTAAATTAAACCTTACATTCACATCTAAAATACATTCTAATTGAATTGTCATTAAGACAATCTCTAAAATATGATTCTAAGATGTCAGAGAATTTTCAAAATATGATATGTTTTGTTTTCATAGAGTTATAAAATAATTAAGGTTGGAAGAGACTTTAAGATCATCAAGTCCAACTGTCAACCCATCACTACCTCTTTAACCCCTAAACCACATCATCCAGCACCAGATTTTTAAAATAAATCTTGTTACATCTTATCAATATTTTTAATTTTTAATTTTATTTTTAATCTTAGGGAATATCACTTCAGGGTTTGTTTTGTATAAAATATTTAATTCAAACCTATGATATTGCTCACAGCTGGGTCAACCATTCTCTATCATGACAATTTTGAAATACGAAAAGTGGCAATCTTTCTGGAGAAGATGTGGCAATTTCCCTTGGAGAGAAGGATTTCTGAGAGCTGTAGTGTCTGACAACCAATTTTTTTTGCACAGTGGGGTTGCTGTCAGCAGTCACAATCTTTTTATAAGAGTGCAAAGGACAGCAAAGGCAGCTAAGACAGACTGTAATTCTTGCAATAGTTTGCTCAACAGGGGTGGAGAGAGGTCCAGAAACTCTGCTCAGGATTCTGTGGGGCCATGCAAAGGTTATGTCAAAGTGAGCAAAGTCAGAGCATAGTCTCTGAGCAAAAATCTACCTTCTTCTGTCAGAGGACTTGACCCAGAGAGAGCTCCAGAGGCAGTGTGTCATTGCAGATCTTTAGCTCCAGGTGCTGAGCAGCCCCTCATATGGAAGCCTCTCTGGCCAAGGTGCTGAATTGCCATAGGAAGCAGCTGGAGGAAAAGGTGAACAGATCATACACCAACCGGGAGGACAAACAAAAATTTTATAAGGGCTTCACAGAGAGAGACTGCAGGGGCAGAAGCCTCAGTCCTGTGGTGTAAGAAATGAGGGATGCACAAAAGAGTTTCTGTAGAGATATCAGTGGATGCAGACTTCCAAAATAGAGGTGTCTGGAAACTTGTGACTTTTAGGAGCATAATGAAGTATCCTTTTCCACTTCTAGCTCTATTGCTTCAGGATTGTATAGTGCAATAGAACTTGGTGATGGTGAACAAGGCCTGTCATAGCAGGCATCAGGTACTTAACCAAGTGACTGCATAAAGAGAAAAATCCAGATAAAATTTAATGGAGGATCTCCTCTAGGAACAAAGCAAACCAGACACTAACCTGACTTACCTGTTTTGGGAGATGTAACACTTGTGGCGACCTCAGACCTAGGACGTTGCAGAAAGACTCAAGATTTGTCTGGCTCTTGGAGCATTGCCCCTTGCTGCTTAGTTTTGGTGTGCACCAATTACAACATCAGGGCAGACACTAAGTGTATCCAGAGGCATTTCAAAGCTTTCGGGATAAGACTGAAGAGTATGGCAGTTCTGGTGATACATCTCAATAATGCCATGGCAGGGGAAAGGATGAACTAATGTGTCCAGGGGAGGAACTCATTGTGCACAGGTTGTGTCTCAAACTGGGCTTTGGTTTTTATGAATATGGGACTCTGAGCAACAAGGAATTTTGGGAAAGGACCAATACATCTGACGAGGCAGGGCAAGAGTATGTTTAGAAATAGGCTTGCGAACCTGGTGAAGAGATCCTTGAAGAAGTTACACTGAGAAATGCTTCTCATAATCTATGTGCAATGAAGGCATGGCAAGCAGTGAGGAAGTGCTTACGAACACTGTGATGGGCAAGGTCCTCACATTCTTCTTCTGAAACCAGAACAATGGACAGTTCAGTTCAGGTATTGGTGTAAATGCATATAACATGGGAAACAAACCCTGATTAGAAATCCATGCACAGTTGCAGAACTATGGCTTCTTTGAGAATAAAGAGACATAGTGAACTCCCTTGCATGTCTGCAGTGTGGCAGTGGGCCAATACAGTCCCTCCTTAGGAAAGACCAGCTTGAGAAGTCAAGCACAAAGAGGCGTGCTTAGTGCAAAGCAGTGGCTAGAGTGTGAGCAGCTTTGGACCGGCGATGAGCCATTCAAGGCCCCTGATGTCAGGATCCTAAGATGGACAAATAAGGGCACTTTAATAGTGAGCAGCTCTCATCAACTGCCTAATATAGGGTGGAATTTGCTTCACTTAACTGTTCTTGTATAGACTGTAGATATCTCTTGAGCTCACTCCTCTCGTTTCTAGTTTCCAGATTTCCTTATTCCTGTCTCTATTAACAGTCGGTTAGACTGAAATGTAATAAGTCTCATTCAGTCTATTACACAGGCAACTTTTCTTTAATAGAGTATCTGGAAGATGCCCAGCCAAGTTATGGTCTACAGAGACCTGATCAAGGCCTGGTTCACCTTGTCAAAAGGCTTACTTCTAAACCACATTAGCTATATGGGCTATGCTTCTTTTCACTTATAACAAACATAATCTAAATTACTATTTTAACTGTACACATGTATATTTTAGATAATTAGACTATAATTAGATGAATTCCACCTACATTGTTCCCCTAAATTCAAAATCAGTAAGTGACAAAAAATGGATATAGTAGTCAGTCCAGTGAAGTCCACTGCAAATAAAATAATAAAATAAAATAAAATAAATATAAATCATTGCTCATCTACACAGTAAAAGAGATTGAGGTTACCAGACAAGAGAAAAGGCGAGTTACTAAGGTATTACCTGTTTAGTATTTTGTTAAAAAAATCCACTTTATATATAAAACTGACTAATGGAAAAAAGATCTCAAGTATATGAATGTATGACATTTTGATTTCTTTTCTTTCTCTTGCTATAACATGAAAAGTAGAAGAAACAAATGCAGACACTTGTATGTGACAACAGTTCTGTAGGTCTATATGTGAAGATATACTTCTCTGAAATATAACAACACTAGTGTTCAGAATATGTATATATTCTAAAGGAAAAAGTTCTCAGAAAAAACAACTGAAAATGGAAGTATCAGTCTATCCAGTGAAGAGGACAAAGAAAATTAAAACTGAACCCTTATTACTAACACTGATTTTCTGGGAGATAAAAGTGTTAGGTGAGGTATTTTTATCTGTCTGAAAGACCCTAATTTTCCAAAGTACCTAACATTTACTTGAGCAGGTGATGAGGTAGCAGAATAACCAAGAAAATCAAATGAAATTGAGAAGAAACAAAAAATAAACCTCTTTTTCAAAGTAAGAGCTCATACCTCTTCTCCTTTTCCTTGACAAGAAAAAAATGTTAAAACCTAGGGCTTATTTCTCTCCTCTTTCTTGTCTGTTGGTTTCTTGTTTTGTTGGCCACTTCTTTGTAATAAATATTGGGGGTTTTGAGCTTTCAACAGTGTTCTGGTTTCGATCCCAGCATCCCTTCGAACCTTCCCTGGAACAAGTAAGTAAACTCCTCTACCACCAATTCTGTGATTTTACTGAACAAATTGGAATCAAATTACCTGTCTCTCAGTGGAAAAAAAAAAAAAAAAAAAAAAAAAAGTTGGTGTTTTTGTTTTGTTTTGTTTGTTTGTTTGTTTTTTGGGGTTTTTTGTTTGTTTTTTTTGTTGTTGTTTTTGTTTTTGTTTTTTTTTTAATTGGCCTCTCTGATTTACATATTTCACTTCAATATATGTGATGTTCTGCTGTTTGGTAATAGAGATAAACTTATTTCCCTATCTCCAAAAAACTCTAAAACTCTTACCCTGGAAGAAAAAATGTAAAAGTTCAAGAATCTTTGAGTCACTTGTCTGTCTTTCCAAGCACAAAACTGTTAATATTTTAGTGATTTTAATATTTTTTCATAATATTTCAGAAATACATGTGATAATCCTTTAATATCAGGTTGTATCACATATGAAGAACACACTTTAAGATATCTAGCTAGCAATTGCTTTGAGAAAACAGTATCCAAATTTATTAGATAATTTCCCTAAAAATAGATATCTGCCCCTGAAGAAAAAAAAATGATTTTGAATATTTATATGGTGGAAGGCATTGAAAACAAGTTCTCATCACTGATATTAGGACATTAAAGCAACAGCGGCAGGGAGAGATGCCCCTAGAGAAGATAATAATTCAGCATACCCAAACCTACCTCCATTTCACTTCTTCATCGGAACTGTCTCTGTGTCACTGCCTTCTGTTAAAGAGATCTCTGAGCTGCACTCTCTGCCTGCCAAGACCTCTGTTAAAAACTAGTTCAAGGAAAAAACTCAAAGAGCTCTGTAATGAAAGAAAACAAGAAGGTTTTTTTCCAGTTGCACTGGAAATAGAAGCAGAACTTCCTATACCTTCAGGTCATTGTCAGAACATCTGCCACCTCTGTCCCAGAGGGCACCTGGGAAGCATGGCCAGCTGTGGCGTCAGTGCAACAGAGCACTCCTTCAGGCACATGGCAAACTGGGAACATGCAACAGGAGGCAAATAGAGAGGGGAAGAGTTGGGGTACTTAGAGCTGAATAAATGTTCCTATTAACTCTAGTTATTGAAAGCCTTGCTTTTTTCCTTTTATTTTTTTCTCCCTGCAGAGGTACTCTCCTATGTGAATTTACATGGCCTTCTATGAATGTATACTCTGGTATAATTCAATTTTATGAGCATTTGGAGGCAATAAAGACTAAAGTAATCAAATGAATTGAAATATACAGAACATTTTAGAGGATATTCAATTATATATTTATTGTAGCACTAATTTTTGTGCTGACACCTGTTTCAGTTTAACTAAAAACTTTTCTGGCAATATCTGCTTGAAAACAGAGCAGGTTTTCAGTCTTATCTTCTTTAAAATAATAACTTATTCAGAGAACCTCCTATTTTTTTTTGTGTTATTACTTTCTACAACTTATTTTTTATCTTGAAAAGTAACAATACTTTTAGTGTTTTCTTTTGTTACTTCTTGTGCTCTAAACTCTTAAAAATACTTTGCCTAACAGCTAACAATGGCTCATCTTCTATGGAAATCTGGAGAAAACATTTGCTCTAGTCCTTGAAAGCAGGATGATTATTTAAAATATTTCTGCTTTTTGTAGAAGTTAGTATTTAAAAACTGTATCTGTTGTTTACAGAGTAATCTTTTAACAACTATTTCTTTTAAGATTGTTAGTCCTCTTTACTCCTTTCTTTTGTTCTCTTTTGGGTTCTTTTGTATTTTTTTTTTAAACTTATTTTTTTATTTTTCTGATTTGAACTATGCATTTAGACACACTTATAATGTATGTGCAGTTATATGCCCATATCAGTACTGTGTTAAGAAGAAGGAGTGAGTTCTACCCAAAGAAATGAACTATTTCTACTCTAAATTGTGCAGACCAGATTGCTTTTTATTTTAGGAAAAAATACAAAGAGAACCTTTTGGTCCTTTTCCTCTTTTACACAGAAAACGTGATCCTTGTGATTACTTAGGCCTGTTTTATGAGAATATTACTTTACATCAATGAAACAGGTTGAGTTTAATCTAAACAACACTGCCACAGTGTTTTCTTACTGCTGTATCTTGCAAACAGCAACTTTATGACTTCTGGAATCTCTGGAGATATTTCAAGTGGTGTAACAGCCCAAGCTCTTAAGCCTAGCTCATTCAAGGGGTTTTACATTAAAAATATACAAGGCTCCAAAATCTCCCTGACAGATTTATTAAAAAGGCCTTCAGTTCTTTTATATCTTGAGGTTGTGCACAGGAAAAATTCTATGAAGCTTTTCAAGGGGTCAACATAATACATTTTACTGGCAAACTTTGGAAAATAAGGGAACTCAGTAAAAGTTTAAAACTAGCATTTCATAATACATTGACTTAGAAAATTCCAACTCATCCAGGCTTAAGTTAGCCAAATATCAAGAAAAGGAAATTCAAAGAAGAGGAAAAAGTGGAGAGTTAGAGGGAGAGAGAGAGAAAGAAAGAGACAAAAATAGAATTATGGTTATCATTTAGATCCAGTGTAGATCCAGCTACCAGGTGTCCAAAAATGATAGGGCCACAAACCATGTGGACACCACATGGTGCTGATTTTATTGCTCTGGACTCCTGTGGCCACCCCCTCGCACCCTCAGCTTGGGCTCTCAGTGTGCCAGCCATCTGGGGCTGTGTTAGGGGCTCTGGGGGTGGGCTGTGGGGTTTCAGGGGTACCAATGGTTACTAGCTATTTTGGGACTGGACTAAAGGCTCCAGGGACAGGGTGGGGGAATGTGACAGTGCTCCCAGTGTGCCAGGGACTGACAGCTTACCAGAGGCTTTCAAGGAGGTGAGGTATGTGGGGCAGCAGAGGACCATTTCGCCTTGGCAGAACTTGCCCTTTCCTGCCCCCCAGAGGGTTGTTTTGAGCCATTTATAAGCCTTTTTTAAGTTTTTTCAGTCCCTCATGAATGGAGCAAACCAAACTTACATGACACGAATTATTACTGAAAATGTTTGCAGTGTTTCTGCCAGTCCACTAGATCTATACTTAATTTTTTTTTAGTTTGATGGGTTTTTTTTAATCTGCTCCTACCCAGCTGGGCATTTAAAAGTAAGCTTAGTTTCAATTATGTTTGTAAATGTCACATAAATGAGTTCAGGTAATTTATTGGATTATATGTATTTTTAAGAGTTGGACTGAAAAATAATAAATTTTCTACATTTTTCAAGGTTTAATGGGATACAAAAATAATCTAATTTGATTTTTCTAAGCCATTTTTCATAAAATTTCTCCTGAAAGCACACTGCTTAGTTGTTAGAACAGACTTTCCGTTATGAGGGGAGTAAACTCTGTATCTCAGGAAGGAAGTATGAGAAACCAAAATATCACTACGTATGTTTCAGTGTTGGACATATAAAGACAAGAAATGTTGATTATGTAAAACATACCTGGATTATGATACCAATACCTATGTTATCCTACTGCGTAAATGATATTTCCATGTGGAAAAAGATGAACACTTTTCTCAAAATCCCTTTCGACTTGCATCTGAGGAAGAAGTGTTTTCCCAGGCCAAAAAATACGTGCTGGTGCTTGAGCTGGTGAGGAAGAGAGGATAGCCAGTGGTCAGAGAGTATTCTGTGTACTGCTAAGGAAAGAGATCTGCTCCCCTCATGTGTCACATTATATAATCTACATTTGATGTTCACAGTAAGGTGCTGAAAAAGATGAAAACTTACTCTGTCACTCTTCAACTCTGAAGGGAAAAGACAGAATGGGAGAAAATAATCTTGAAACATATTACTTGAAATTGGTTTGTAGTCATTCTCTTGCATAAATCTGCAAATATTAAGGACAAGACTTACTATCTTGATCTACTCAAACACAAATAAGAAAGATATGAACAACGGCCTTATACCATCATAAATTCCAGGGGTGACCACTCCAAAGACTCAGCTCTGGTGTTTCCTTTTCAAGTTGATATCATACAAAATGTTTATCTGAAAGATTTGACTAAAACATTATACTTTTAAAGACAGCAAGCTCATTTTAAAGACTGCAAGCACTGGTTAGTCCATTGCCTCCTGTGGAAACTTTTCTAGTGTTTAATTATCATCACAGCTAGGAAAATACACCTTATTTCAAGATTGATTTTTTTTCTCATTTCAACTTCCAGTCACTTAATCTTCTAGTTTTGCTTATGTCAGCAGTACTCTACCAGACTGGTAAAACATCACTTTTCTATAGCTGTCTGTGAGGAGTAAGCAATTTTCAAAGTTATCTTTAGTGAAAGGAATATTTTAGGTATTTAGGTTCCACACTGTAAAGCTTATTTCCTGGCTTTGAATGATTTCCTTAATTAATGTTTATGATCACAGAATGTTCTCTGCCATCTCATGCTGTTTTTACTGTTAATGTTGACATGATATAAAAATATTAAAAACTGAAAGTGGCAACATTGATCCATAGAGGAATTCTGAGTGGATTTGGTTGACAAGAAGCGTTAATCGTGCCTATTTTGAACTGATGTAACTTGTACAGACCTAGCAAGGGTCCTTTTGTCCCTGCTAAGGATGTGTTGTTATGCAAACATATGAACATTTGATGTATTATAGAAACTTTTACTTTGCAGTAAACAATTAGCTTTTACTATTACTAATTGATCCTTCATTGGATGAAGTACTTTGAATAACCTCTCTCTTGGACTTGGTCAGAAAACAGTAAATGAAAAAAAAATGGAAAAATATTATTCAATAAGTTTTTTCATATCTATTTTTCTTTGCTATTTAATGACTTTTTAATTCTTCTTATTTGATGCTTTAGGAAATATTGAAATGTCTAGAATGGATGTTGAGGAAATAGATATTTATTCTAAACTGCTGTCACTGCTACTCAGTGGCTTTCTTGTCACAGTGACACTTTTGTTCCTTCATGAAGTGACACATTCAGAGGGTGACTTGAGATTTCTGCTGTCATTGCATAATAGAAATGTGATATAGGAAAAGTGTTTATTGAAAAGAGATTGCTCTTTCCTGTCCAGGATCTATTACAAATAATTAGCTAACAAGAGGTTACATCGGTTACATAGCAAGAGTTAGTTTCCTTCATTCCAATCTACAGTTGCAGGGAAGTTTAATTTCTTATCCTGTTAAGGATAAAACCAATACTATCAATATTTTTAAACTGTTGATGGCCAATCTAATTTTACATAATTGCAAATTACAATAGAAAATGCAAAGGCATCATTCCTTTCTTTCTAAAATTGGTTGTTTTTTTTTTTTTCACCAAGGCAATACTATTTTTCTCTTATGATAGCAAGCTCACATAACAAAAAGTTATTTTTCCATCCTTTTAAATAAGTAGGCACAACTTATCTAAGACAAACTTTTAAGAAATTTATTTCTGAATCAAGAGCTCTACCTTTGAGATATAATAAAAACTACAAAGATCTGAAAATGGAAATTGATTTCACCTATAAACAGGATCACAGTATGCATAGTCTGAGTAGTCTGCTTAGTAACACTTCAGCAGAGGCGTGAATCCATCCATATAAAAGAAAGTTCACATATGCACCATTCTGTGTATCCTAGTCCAAACACTGTAGTTTTACAAGATAGTATACCATGTTTTAGAGCATTTGGTACAGAATTAAAAATGTAGAAAACATACACTATGAATTACTGAATTACAGCAAACATTCTCTAACAATTAAGAGTATTTTAAAAATGGTGTTCATATTTTCATTTGACTACTAGAGTAGGACTGCTTTTGCAGTACAAGTTCAAAGATTCATGTGACATAATTAAGCTAATAAAAAAAATACAACAACTAGACACCTATATATGTACACCTATATCTACCTCTAGACCCATACCTATACATGTATATATCATGACACCCCACATATCTTCATACATAATAACTTGAGAACATCTGGTATTTTCTGAAAGGTATTTTAAAATCCCACTGATTTTCAGAGTATGCTGTCCAGGAAATACAAGCTTCTTATTCTTTCTTGTTGTTCCTACTTTTCAGTGAGTGATCTCTTCCTGTCCTCTCCTCAATCCATGAACCCTTGTTATATTTTCTCTCCCCTGTCCAGTTGCAGAGGGGAGAGTGAGAGAGTAGCTTCAGTTGGTACCTGGTGTCCAACCAGGGTCAATTCACTGCAAGGTAAGCAAAGATGCTTTTACCAACAGCAGACTGCTGGCAGGGCATCATAAGAGGAGAACATGTACAGAGGAATTGTTAAAGTGGTTTCTGAACCATTTCTTTTTTATACATCTTATTTTTAACTTTGAGGTTTATCTCCGTAAAGAATTAACCACTTGAGTTAATATTTCAATATAAATTGGCTTCCAATATATTTAGCTTTATAAGTTTTGTAACGCTTCAAGGAAAAATTTTGGACAAATTCAAAGAGTGGTCTGATTTTCTGTTCTGTCAGAGAAAGTGATAATAACTCTTACCTGAAGTAAGAGATTCCCTGTTCCACACTAATAAAATGATACTTTATTATTATTGGGTTTTGCTGTGTTACTATAAGGCTTTTCATGATCGCAATTTCTTCAGTACATTTTTTGTTTGTTTGTTTGTTTTCTTTTCTAATCCTAACTTTATGTTTCTCAGATATTGGGAATAAATATTCCCTGAAAACAGTTTATTTGCCTAAGATAGTGAACTGTCCTAAAGGCCATCAAGCAGCTGTATTCTGAAAGATTCAGCACTCAGAATATTTGAACTAGTATTTGCTTACTTTGGAATTAAAAAAAAAATCATAGGTAAATAAAGAATATTACATTACCTTTCCATGCTATTTTATTATTGGTGGAAACTTACCTGAAAATAAGAGTAAAGATTCATCTTAGCTAAATGCATTTACAAGACATTTTAATGTAGAAAATTTTTGTTACAACAATTTACTGTCGCATGCTTTTGAATATAAGTTGTCTGCAAATACACATAGACCTGTAATTTAGATGAAAAGTATTTAAATATTGAAGACCGTGGACAATCTCTTTTGGTACCATGGTATTTACCAGTTACCAGTACTTACCAGAATATATGAACTTGAATACTAAACACTTTACTTGAATATTATAAAAACAAGGAGATAAAAGTATGATTTCAACCTTCATTTCATTTTCCCATTTTTTTTTAATTTAACCCTGATATTAATGCATTTTTGTGATTTAATTTCTTTCACAAATATACTTAATTGCTACTATGTGCTCTAATATTCAATAAAGCAAAGCAATGAAGAAAAAAAAGTAGCAGGACCTCTTACAAAGGCTAAAATGAAACTTTTACGAAGACAAGAGTGAGTAATGCCTCACTGCTAATTACAGTGGTATAGCCAGAGCATATAAACAGTGTGAAACCTCATTAAGCTCTATTAAATGTGCACTTCTCATTTATCTGTTCAGATAGATGAATAAAAAAGTGTAGTTATTATAGCCCTACTGTCAACCTTTGCTTCTCAGTGGGGAGTATTCTCATAGGATTTGGTTACTGAATAATGTGCAATGAATGAAGGCTCCCTTTCAAGCTTCAAAGAGCAATAGATGTTCTATATATAGATAAGAAAAATAAAATGTGTTGTGATATTTGTATTGCTCTACAGAAAAAATGCTATTAAAGGTAATGTTTGCAATAAAAAAATAAAAAGGAAACATTTAGGGGCATTTTAAGAGTGTTACAGCAGAAATCAGAGGTTTTACTTGTTCTGTGGTCAAATAATTTCTGTATTCTTATATCTAAAAATACACTTCTAAAACTTGCATCTCTCTGTCAGTCTCTGCAAACTTACATATAGTTCAAAATGATTCCACAAGTAAAAAATGTCAACTAGTATTATCATTCCTTTATTTAGTAACCAGGTGTCTTGGTTACCCTGGGTGAATTAGACATATGCTAGAACTATTATGACTGGTTTTATTAATAAAGTATTATTGTGCAGTAAGCATTGATTTCATTATTTAGTAAATGTGATGGGATACCGAGAATATGGGCCAGTGTTCAAAGGAGACTGATGTGTCCACTGATAAAAGTATTGTATTGCTATCACTGTTCTCATTTAAAGGTAGCAAATCAAGAACGTATGTCCCCATCTTCCCAAGTCATAAGCATATATTTAATCTTAAATTATCAGTAATTCCACTCGTAGCAAATTTAGATGACAATTTCTTTTTTACACCTTCTCTTCTCTTCGAAGAGCAGGGAAAGCAGCTGAATCCATTTTTTGAAACTAATTGTACATTTTGTAGACAACATCAATGATTTCCTTCTCTTTGAGACAACTCATCCAAATGCTGTAACAATGTCATTAAGACTGTAGAAAAGGCCAGTGCTGTTCTGAGGTCCAGCAGTGATTTTGCACATATTGGCCTTTTACCAGCTCCTAGAAACTCAATGTTCTCATTTGTTCAGAGGTGCATTAACGGTTTTGACATTTGGATAAGTCCAGATATACCTGCTCAGATATAACTCAGCTTTTAGCTGATCTCTGTGCTTTAAATTTATTTCTGTTTAAACTGCAGTGTGTGAACTTATGGAGTAAACCTGGACCTTGCCCTGGTTAGATTGCAGATATTACATAAACATAAATATAGGAGCTAGCCAAGTAGTTAATACATTTTGTGGCAATTCTTTTTGTGGCAGTACTGTTAATTAATGTTTAGTCCTGCTGTATTTTAACTTTACATTCATTGCAACCGGATCTAAACAGTTTTTTAAGCAGAATCAAAGTAAAACTTTTTTTTTTTTTTAACTTTTTGCCTCTAGCTAAAAACATATGCTTCTGTGCAAGTAAGGAATGACTAGCACTAGAAACTTCAAGCTTAATGATCTTTCAAAGGAGATCAGAGCATTGGTGTAAGGTATAGCTTTGCTATATTAACATTAAATGTCTCTTGAGTCAAAAATGATGCTGGGAAATAAAGCTAATGTATAAAGGATAAGATTTAACAGTTACTTTTTTCTTTCTTTTTAATGGCCTCATAATACATTTTATTTTTTTCAACTTTCCAAAGTAATCAGGGCCAATCATTCTAATAAGGTGAAATGTTTATATTTGGTACTCAACTAGTCTGTCTGAGACCAAGTAACTTTCAGAACTGTAAAAGTCTGTAAAAATACATTAATATTTATATATTAATGTATTACAATGCATGACTGCATACTGAAAAACTCTCATGCACATATTTTTGAAAAACAACAAAATTGGGTTGTGATTTACTCAGTTTTTGGATCTCCACTAAACATGTGTAGGAACTCAGAAGACAGTCTCAGGATACACTATATGAAAACTGCCCAAGGAATTTTCAGATAAAAAAGGTGATACACATCAATATTAGTTTTTTCTTTAATCCTCCGGTTGTTGAATCTGAGCCACCATTTTTTAGGCTACTGAAATCTAACATTTACACAGTGCCCAGAGCAATGATACTAACACTAAGCTGAGCTCATACCTACTGTTTGGAAGACTGGAGTCTAACTATAAATCTTCTCATCTCTCCCCACAGTGCATTTCAGTATTATATGTTCTTCCTAGTTTGTAGCTGTACACCTCATGAGTAAAAAATCTGGATTTATTTCTGAGAGAATTTTTAATATAGATTTTTCTTTTTAGATGTTGCTTCCAGTTACAATATAGTTTCTAATATTGTGTCTCTTGGTATTCAAGTTGCTATTGTTAGTTGCTATTTTTAAAAAAAAAAATCAGAGTAATTTTTAACAAATGCCTCTACCAGAAAATAATATTAAACTCCTTTAGAGTTTTTATGGTGTAAACCTTAGAGCTGCCTTATCACAGCATTACTATATTAAAACAAAAATCAAGAAGAAAGAATTTATCTTTCACCTTAAGTCACTTTAAGACCAAGAATGACAGCTGAAAACAAGGAGTACAGGAAAAGGAGTCCACTCTGCTGATAAAGGCAGAAAAAAGAATTCAGTATGACCACTCTGTGTTAAATGTGGGTGGAAAAAAAGACAATGGAAAATTGAGGTTTGATCTTCAGAGGTCTGAACAGCTTCTCAAGGTGCTGACTATGGCCCTTTTGCCATTCAAGGTGATGGATTTAAGAGAAGTTCTATAAAAAAGGTCTTGGCTGAAAGTACTGCATTTCTAAAGGTTACTGGCAAACCAACTCAAGATAATGACTTTTTTTAATTACATCTTTTCCAAAATAGTCTGTATTTGCTCTCTGTTATTCTCAGAGCCCCATAAACTGCGCAAACCTGTGCCCAGGGTACTCCATTCAAAATGAACTCCTGGCTGCAAAACTGCATTACAAAAAATAAATCTCCTGGGTTCTTTAGTTTTTCCTTTAAATTTTTGTCCGCTTCACAATAAAACATCATAAGTATGAACAGTAAACAGTGGTAAATTGTGTCCCCTCGCATATATCAGTAGAAGGCAATGTTTGGCTCTTGCTTTATCATCACATTTAGGATCTGGCTGCATGCCTACATAAACAAGGCAAACCTTTTCAAAACTTCTTTGTGAACTGTGTCAGTGTCTTGATGTTTAATAATGAGACCAAAACATGACAAGTTATGCCAGCTTCATAAACAGTGTACCTGATGATTGATTTTCAGATCATCACAAGCAACCCCACTATGTTTTTCTAATTTCCCCACTCTTCACCACTGTGTAGGGTCATAGGATCACTTGCTTTCAAAGTTCCTGTAACATTGTTTTTTTTTTTTCCTATGTGAATATAATATTTGGTAGGGACACCAACAACCTGTTGGTCCTTAGTTATAAATTTATCATGTGTAAAGATGTGTAGTAATAGGTAGAATTTTTAATCCAGGTACAACACTCTATTATTATTTCACAATAAAAATGGGTAGGATTTTCTCTTTGTTTTTTTCTTTAAGTAAAATCTGTATTTGTTTAGAAATGAGCAACAGCATTCCCGTGGTGTTTCAGATAAGACTTGGGGTTTTATTTTGTTTTTTTTATTTAGGTTTTTTTTTTTCTTTTTGCAGAAACAACCTTTAGACCACAGTTTGCAATCAGTGTATATTTATATTAGCAGCAATTATACCCAACTAATTATCTTATCACAGAGGAAAAGGTCAGAATTAAGTTTCTTCATTGGACACCTGTTGTGTAGATAATTAAGTATCTCTATGGTTTCTTTCATTTCTGCATTCAATAATAGCTAAATACCAGGGAAACTAGCCATAATTGGACATGATTTGAGCAGATACAGGGCAAGGGAGAAAATAGAGAGACAAACAAAGTTTTCAAAAGGGGGCACTAGGGCCTCGATTTTCCGTCTTGAATCCAAATTGTCTAAGGCAGAACTGTGGAGACAGCCAGATAATAACATCTCAGGTAGGAACACCTTAAAATGTGGAAATGAGCCTTCTTTAAAGGTGTCTTGGGTTACACTGTGGGGTTTTTTTTTCTGTCATGTCCTACTCTATCCCTGTGTCCCTTCCTGATAATCCTCCCAGTAGCAGAGTCTGTATAATTGCTCATGCTCTTGTGCTGTCCTTCCAAAATAATTTTTACTTCATGCCTCCATTTAGATTACTAGTTTCTAATTAAGCTTCCCATCTTCCCTGCAGAACTGAACTGACATGTGCTGTAAAAATGTCATTTACTGTCAATTATAGACTTTTTCCCATCCTCTGGTTATCTAATATGCATTGACTTTAAACTCTTAGGAAAGTCATCTATCTGTTATATCTACATTCAGTTACTCAAAATGAGGAAGGTCTCACTAAGTATCATAAAGTTCCTGTGTGCTATATGGAGATAGGCAGAAGTTTTTGAATACTTCTGGAAAGTGAATCTTCATATGTAAACTCAGGCCTGAAAGTTAAGTAGACAAAGTCTTCTTCTGATAGTTTGCAATATCTTTCCTTTCCCTGTGTAATCAAAACATTTATGATAGTTTGCTTGCTATGCTTGATATCATAATGATTTAAAATGAGTAAGAGGGAGTGACCTTTGGAATTTTCCCCTCTTAGTTAAGGATAGCTTTGCATAATGCTTAAAAAAAAAAAAAAAGAACCACAACCCAACATAATCTCATTAGATTTGCAGTCAGAAGCAATTCCTAAAAAAGATTAAATATAGCCAGAGGCTACTGTGTGATATAAATTCCATGGAAGACAGATAAAAATTAAGGTCATAACTTTCAAATCTTAGTTTCTAAGAATGACTTCTATAAAATCAGCATTTTTACGGCCAAAAGAAAATCACCTGTTTTTTAGTAATGGTCCAACAACTTTCAAAAGTCAAAATAAAATAAAATTACCAGCTGTGATTTTGGTTACTTTTCTATTCAGATTGTATAATTTTAGTGTGTCTCTTTTGCAAAAATTTTTAATAATACAGGTGATGTTTATATACAATGTGAATTAAACTCAAAAAATGAGATACCAGTTTAACATTTCATCATTCATATTTAAAGACCAGCACCTGTATTACTTCTTAAAATTACATTTTATTCAGTTTGAATATCAATGCTATATATGAGATTCCCAATTAAGTTCTCACTATCAGTCCTGCTGTCCACAAAGCATCATATAAATTTTGCAGGTAAGAGTTCCATATAATTGACTTAATCTTCCCTCTTTCTGAGACGACAAGAGGTCTGGAATCATGCAGAGATACCTGACTTTCTTCAGAATTAAATAGGTCTGTTGATGAAAGCCACATGGACATGGCACTCTCAGCTACAGCACTCCTATAAGATTCAGTCTTTGCCCAGGGAAAGGTGAGTATGAGAGGTACATTATACAGCTGAAAGACTTGAGTGCAGTTAGTTAGCATCGTAGTGATAAGTCATGAAATGGGTAGGCATGTACAAATAATTACTTTTTCCAGAAGAATACAGCTGTAATACAAAAATTTTAGCCCCCATTATTTAGTCCTTTAAAATATATTGTCAGGAATGCAGGGTAAAAATAGTTACTAGAAACTCGGTAGAGCTCATACCTACTCCACACTCCAGTCATTTTAATCTCAGTCCTAATTTTGTCTTGTTCCAGTAGACTGTTCACAATCTTGACCACACACTGACCTTTTATTTTCCTATGGGTCTGTAATTTGGTTTTTGTGTTATTGTTGTTTCTTTTCCTTAGAAATCACATGATGCAGATAATTTAGTAATATTTTCATTCTTTAAACAATGTCTTCAGTGAAACTATGACAGTTTCAAACTGATACATGAACAAGTGAAGGTAATTTTAAAGAACAAAGAAATGGATTTTACCAGATGAATCTCTGTTGACTGATTCAATCAATGGGTATGATCAGCTCCTACTGAAAAACATCAAAAGTCTTTCAGGTTGGAAAGATATTATTTTGCTACATGTTGGGGGTCATTATCAGTTCCTATGAGAACAAAGACCTTTGATTGTTTCCACTTCAAAATAAAGCTAAAAGGATAAAAGTCCAAATCTTATGTTTCAGTTAAGGAAGGCAAACACGTTTCCTGGGGAAAAAATGTCATCAGTCTCCTACTGACTAACGAAAACCAAGAAAAAAATATTGCAGATTTGGAGTACAACTCCCATAATAGGACACCTATATATGTAATGCTTCTTGGTTACCTGTTCATATTCTGGAAGTGATTTATTACTAAAAAAAGAGCAAAAATATCTGGAATTACGTCAATTCTTTCTGTGGTTCTGGAAATTTTTTTACCAATATACCAGTGAAATTGAAACAAGACTTTTAGCTTCTGTTTTTTATTTTTATTATGCAAAGCATGTTTTGTCATGTTATTAAACACATCCTCAATGTTTCTAGACAGTAGTTAAATCACTCTCCATATTCTGATTCAGTGTTTTACTAAATATGCTAATCAATTTGAAAAAAAAGTCTCAGGATGAATGTTTTCAGACAGCGTAGTGAATAGTTATGGGGCCTGTTTACAAGTATTTCCAATAATCTTTTCCAATCAGTATATGAATTTCTTTGTGTTCCTACACAGGAGAAAGGGACTTAACTCAGATATCCTTCTTCTTCCTTTTGAGGGATGAGTACCTACAAATAGAAGCAAAAATTTAACAGTGTAAAAGATGAAGGACAACATAATTTGATAAGCAGTGATCTGGCAAACTTAAATTCCAACCTAGATCAACAAAAATTGGGTCTTTCATGAGTTTTAGATGAATGATTTTCTTGATGGCTCCCTGATCTGCACTTTGAATCTTTACTCTTTTGAAATAAATTGGTTGAAAGATGTACAGTAATACATTGATTGAAATCTTTATTAATTTACTACTATTGGGTAGATAGGAAAGGGAAAAAAATATAGGGAATGAATATTACATTTGGGTGAACAATCTCTATATCTGTGAAAATGCTGAACTATTTGCGATGGAGTATATCACTGTAGGGCCTGGCTGTATTTTTGTTTTTAGTGGTGGTTTGTTCTTTTTGAAGTTCTCATTACAGCAACATTTGAACTCAAAATTGAGTTCAATATTCAGTATTCACCCAGTAGTGGTCCTGGGTAGAGGTTGTTTTGAATCTCAAAAGTCTCGTATAAAAAAATCTTACAGAAAAGTAAATGGGCCATTTATTAATGCCAGGAAAGCTTTATATATAAAAAAGGATAAGCATAAGCAAATGTACTTTTGTCATTTGGGACATACAGTCAAATTACCAGTACGTGATACATTGATGAGAGATAGAAAATTAAAGGGACTCAGCACTGAATGCAAATAAACTTGCAGAATACTATAATCCTAGTGAGCATATTACCAAAGAAAAGCATTAATTTTTTTTTATTTTCAATTGAGAATATTTCCAGTGTTGTTTTCTACACCAGACCAGTATATACAAGAATTACAATCAGAGAATCATAGAATTGTTTGGGTTGGAAGGGACCTTAAAGATCATTTAGTTCAACCCCTCTGCTGTAGGCAGGGACACTTTTCAACAGATCACTTTTCAGGGATCACTTCCAGGGATGGTGCATCCACAACTTCTCTGGGCAACATGTTCCAGTGCCTCACCATCCTCACAGTAAAAAATTTCTTCCTAATATCAAATATAAACCTACTGTTTTTCAATTTAAAACCATAACCCTGTCACAAGCCATCAGAAGGGGTATGATGTTCATTGTAAATTCTCATCAGGCTGAACAAAGACACTGGACCACATGAAGGGAACTCCTGTGTTTTTATTGTACAGTTGCCCACTCTGGCAACCAGCCCACTGTTTAGACTGAAAAGGTGCTGGCTAACAAGCCCTTACATTTCTTACAAAACACTTTCACAAGAGTGGAGGCTAGCAAACCCATAGATTTTGTACAGTACAAGTTCTTAGCTGCCACAACAAACTCCTCAAAGGTCCTGGCTCACAAGCCATAACATACAAATACTAAAAGGGGCTATAAAACACGTCACAAACACATCCACAAGCACCCCACTTCCACAACAAACTTCAGTGCAGCCTATGGGGTAGACTGCCCCACCACCGCAGGACCCTCTCTGCCAGCCACATCTTTGATGTTGTAACAGTCAGAATGTTTGACAAAAATGTGATTATGTCTGGTCCTACACACACCCCTTGTTTTATCATTACATGCCCTTGTCAAAAGTCCCTCTTGAGCCTTCTTTTAGTCTCACTTCAAGTACTGGAAGGCTGCAATAGAAGCCTAGAATCCTTGTGCCCTCAGTCTGAACAAAGCTAATATCAGCTCTAAATCAGCAGGTAGTGGTACTGTACCTGATACCATATGGCCTGACTTTCTTTTTCTAACATTTAATATATAATTTTGAAATTAGCTTTTAAAATCTTCACGTGTTAGCATTTACTTTCCGGATTTTCACGGTATAGCATTTATTTATATGTGCCGTATTCTGTTCAATATTACAGAATTCCTTTAAAACCAACATAATGATTTAAGACTGATTCCCTGTGATTACTAGCAACTTACTAAAACATTTTTTTATCTACTTCTATATTAATAATGGAGATAAGCAGTGCACCTAAAATCTGAACTTCTCCCCAGAGATTCCAATATTTATCCTTCAACAACATAATGAACGAAAGTGGTCATGTTCTTAACTTAGGTGGTTCATGAAGTGCCCTAAAACTACAGATTCACAAAATGGGTAAGGTTGGAAGGGACCACAGTGCTTAAATGGTTAAATTGGTCCTGAAATGACTCCTCTAGAAAAGTCAGATTTAAAAATTATCTCTTGGTATTTCCCTTTGACTGATTTCTGGTCGCTCCTGTGCATGGTATGTTGAGCCTAGTTGTTTTCTTATTGGTATTGTTCTAATGCCTCTTACTATCTTCATACACTCTATATGACTCCGGTTCTCCATGATCTAGCTAATGATTGACATTAGGAATGTGACTTAAAAAAATTTTATAAAACAGATATCACAGTGCAAACCCAATAAATTATCTTGAAAATCCTTTAATTATTTTGACTGCATTGAAATAGCTGACTAGAAACTTTGAATCTTTTATCTAATTCAAACCTCATTAAAAGCAAAAGCTTGCAAGTTTCAATATTATGTATCTTATCACCAAGTGTAGTCATGGAATTTTTATGTATGTAATCCTACAACCATATAGCAGAGAAAATGAGATTACTCAAATATATTCTTCCACTTCAGTAAAATCCACATGAATATTACATATATACTTACAGCCACCCTGTAGAAACAATGAGATTACAAGTACTGTACTCCCTCTACGGATAATAAGAAAAAACACAGTACATGATTATATTTCTTAAGTCTTTGTAAAAGATGATAGAGACAATGCTTTTTTATAATAATAAAAGTGCTAAAGTGTCACTATTAGTTCTTCCCAGAATTAGCTCTTGCAATTTGTTATTAATACGTATAAGGAGGACAGTGAAATTTCCTTTTAATTTTACCAGCCAAATTGGAAAATACAGTGGGGAAAAGAAAAACCATTTTAATTATATGGAAAGAAAAATAACACAGGGAGATAAATTTTGTATGCTTATTTTAACTAAGATAAGCATTTTTAAAAATTCTGTTCGTTTATTTGTTTGTCTTTTCCTCAAATTCCTCAAATTTGTTTGTCGTTTCCTCAAAGTATAAGGACTATACAAAATCTCATTTCCCTGAATGCAGCAGAAATAACACAATAAAAGAGAAAATTTCTTTCCTAAATGTTAAGCTTTTTTTCAGCTTTCAGTTAGTCCAGAGTCCAATCTATTCAAACTTTTCTCACCACCAAGTAATACATATTAATTCAGGCTGTTTGATCATTCTTGATGCCTCCCAATGAAGTGTTCTACTTCTTTAAGCTGTTTTTCCCCTCAGATACAGAAACAGAGGAGTGGGTTTCGCTGTACATTTCAGCTCCGTTTTCTCCAGATAAGAAGAGAACTATCAATATATTTTTCAAAATAAGAACAATTCTTTTATCAAGACTATTAACTAGCAACTTGCTGTATTGCCCTTAAGAGTCCTGAAATGTCAAAAAAATCCCAATATAAATAAAATAACTTCTAAAAGACAGTGTCAATTTTAGATCGGTTATTATTAGCCGGAAGTCTTTAATAATGTCTGAACTAGTTCCTTCATCTTCATGTAAGTTACAATTACATCACACAAAGATCACATAAAAACACACAAAGGTGGGCATTTATCTTGGTAGAGACTAATCACAGTATTTTAGGAAATGAAACTACTAAAGGAAAACCAACTATACATTTTTTAGATAAGATAATTCTGCTGTTCATACAATTATCAGGCTTTAATCACAGGTATGGTATATCAAGGTGGAAATCAAGTTTTTATTTCAGAAGAAAAGGCAAGATTTCAACAGAGACATACTTTTTCAGGGAACAAGTAGAATTTAAAAAAAAAAAAGAATCCCAGGAAGTGAAGTGATTTAGAGATTCTGAAAATCATTAGTTTTGCCAGTGTGATTTCTCAGCATGTATCTGGGCATGTAGTAAGATGAAATGCATGGTGGCAATGTTACTGTAAGGTATGCTAAAAGACCAGTAAAATTCTGTGGTTAATTGCAGAACTGTTACTTAAGCTAAAACATAAAGTTATTGTAGCTGAGGATCCAGGAATAACTAATCTGGTAAAGCTCTGGCACTCTACAGTGCAATGAACAGAAGCCCAGTAGGTTAGATGAGTTGAAGGAAGTGATGCATGACCTTCAAAGATTAGCTGGGAGCACAAGAGACCAGCAGACTGAATATATGCTGCAAATGTGCAATGTTTATATTTTCCTGAACCCTGCTTGTGGACCTATGCTTCAACTCACTTTTGCAGTAACATTTTACGTACTCCTGACATGACATATCTTATGTTACAGTCTCATGAAATACTTAATGTGCTGATTTGGTTTACTTATGTACAGGTGTAAGACAAATAAATATTAATTTAATCCTTTTTGGGCTTCCTGTACCTTATATATACAACAAGTCACTGTTCTGGCTGCAATACTGGATGTAATAGGCTCTTGTATAGCCTATTCTACCCCTGGTGCCCTGACACTCCTAGGTGCACAATGCCTGCTTTGAGTAGGAGATATGAAAGACATACTTCTAAAGAAAATATCTGGTGTTTTGGTAACTGCGGTAATCCCACACGACATGAAGAATGCAATAGCAAAAATTTAAATCGAGGTCGTCTTATCTCTTAGAAAATGTTCTTGAAAATGTATTCAAAAGCCTTTAAGTGAAGTAACAGAAATAACACAGCACAGAGTTTTAAAATGCAAAGTACAGCTTGTTCTAAGCATACTGGATACATTAAATTTCCTCTGCATTTGTTCGTATTTTATCTAGACATTTGCAGCTGTAAATACATTCATGCTCACCATCTTCAGGTTTAGGGTCTAAAGTATCTTCAAGCAACTAAGCAAGTTTGACAGCATTTTTCTATACTGTTCTCTAGGAACTAAACAAATTTTAGTTAGGCATTGTTTTCAACTATGATTTGTTTTGCGGTGTTTAGAAACAAGCTCAGATTTTGAAAGCATTCACACTGTTTTGAGCCTAACTGATTCTGAATGCAATATTTTGTATGTGGTTCTTAAATATTACTGAAAGAAGAAATACTGGATGCTGAAAAATAGCATGCATACACCCACACACACACATTTATCATAGTGAGAATTGTTGAAATTAATGTAGGATGGCTGACAATACCACCATATGCATTAATAATACATGGAATAATTTCTCTTTAGATATAAAATTATGTATTCATATCAATATTCATGGAGATTATTTGATAGTTACATCACACATAGCAGAACTATATCTTCTGTCAAATGCTTTCTAGGAGCTCTTATTAGTCAACTCTTTTCACTGTTTTCTAAACAGTAGTTTTGTGCATGCACGTCCCTGTAGATCGTGTAAACATTTGGGTTTAACCAAAAATTACAGGGATGAATTTAGGTAGAATTAAGAGAAAAATGATTTTAAAAAGTTCAATATGCTTTACCAAGCTTGCTGCTAATAGAAATATAAAATATTATTAACTTTCTATTTTTTTTTAAATATAAAATACTGACCTACAATTATTAAGGGTAAAAAAAGAGATAACTTTATTTTTCAAAGGTTAATCCACATTAGAACAGAATTCATTTTTTATGAGCTTAATATTTAAGTAGATTTGGATCAGTCATGACTATCCTTTCCATTTCTCTGCATAAAGTGAGAGCACTACTAATGTATTTCATAAATTTCCTTCTTTTTTTACCACTCAAAGTTTATTTATATATGAGGAAATCACTGCACTACTACTACACACAAGAACTTCTTATTGTACAATCCTGTAACTAATTTTGTTCAACACATTAACACAGCCAAAGAGGGGTTTTAGACTAGTAGCGTTTAGGAGCCAAAGAGTTTAGGGGGGTTTAGGTCTAGGCATAGACTGAACAATTTACTTCAGGCTAACAAAAGCAATCCTGTGTTCAGAAAAAAAAATTCAAATTAACAATCGTTTAAGTTTAAAGTGACTTAGTTACACTCTTGAAACAATCACAAGGAGACTTTTTTAAAAAGAAACTAAATATTAGACTCTGTACATTGACAACAGATGCAGACCTAAATGAGTAAGGTGAATTAGATACCAAATTTTAAGGCAATGATTTTAAAGTGATTAATGCTAGGTGAGGAAACTCCCTACTCACAGTATGTCTAAGCAAGCTGCTCTTTAATAAATATATGTGTGTGTCTCATGAAACATCCAGGAATGTTGGTGTACTTACCTCCAGTAAGAATGAAACAATTGTAACAAAATGCCTACGACACAACTGTCTAAATATAACACTTATAATGTTTCTCTGGTCATTTTCCATGCAGGTATTTTCTGGTTAGCTCTTTTAATTTTTTGCTGAAAAACTAAACATCTTTACACAGGGATTGACAGTAAGCTTCCTTGGTACACGTTAAAATAGAGCCAGCAGGAGAGCAGCTCTGATGGTACTATTATAGACAAAAGGAAGGAGAAGCCTTGAAGACAGAAGATTCTGGGGCAGAGAGAGACGATTTGAGGCAGAACCAACAAGGTTGTAGAAGAGAGCAGCAAGGTGACATCCATGGCCAACCCTAGGACAGCGTACTGCACAACTGTGAGTGCTGCACTGAGCTGCCTGACCTTCCTCTTGGAGAGAACCATCATGCCTCAAGGGACAAGAAAGTCATGTAATTAGAAAAATTGTGCATATTTCTGTGATTAAACCATCTTGGTATGTGAGCCCATTTAGTTTCTGCACTATCAGTTTCACCTTAACTTTGACATAGAGGTATTCAGGTTTTTTCTGGACAATTTTGCTTTTTGCATGGGTAATCCCCCTCCACTCCATTTCAGTCAGCAGATGAAAAATTTAGATTAGGCCACCCATGTTTTCACAAGAAGAGAGAAGCAGCATTCTTGATCTAAACAGGTGAGAGATAGCAAACAGTCTCAAAAATGAAGCCATCTGCTACATGTCTGGTGAGATCAGCCCTTCCCTGTCTGAGCAATCTGCTTTTGCTTGCAAGTGATATAAACCTTATTCCCCTTGGCCTGGACAATCATTCCGAATCTCCACATAACCTGTTGTGGCTGAATCATGACATTTAAAAGATTTCAGTTTATCTGACCTAACTTACTGTCCTAAATATCCTAACCCTTTTCACTGTGTATTCAAACTGATGAGATTTAAGTGCCAAAAGGAGTTCAGATTTCTCCTGCTTAGCTTCCCACAGTCACTTACAACTTTCATGTTTTAATTGTCACTTCTAAAACAAGTTTAAGCAAGCAACTGTGTATATATTTTCATCACTGAAATCTTTATATGTAAATACAGATCTTCTTTTTTCATATATTGTATTATACATGTTTCATCACAAATGTTCTTAATTGCTTCTGTGTTGCTTGATCTGTGTGCCACTTCAAACTAAATAACTCCATGTGAGGAGAAGTGTGGATGGATGGTGTAGACCAAGTGTGGAATCTCAAGACCATGCTACTCTGGTCATATGCAAACAATAAGCTACTGTGTAGATTTTACCACAGCCTAGAAACTAATTTACCAACATGAAGCGCACTTAGGAACCCAAATCAGTGTGGGAACTTAATTAAACCTTACTCTTTTGCAACTACACACTTTGACATATACTTTGGCCTGTGCTTTTGTGAGAATCAGCTTATTCAAATTTTAACAAAGATCTATAGATCAACAGTGGAGAGTAGCCATTGTTATATGAATTCATATAGCACATTTAATGTGCACTAACTTCTCCTACAACTGATTTTTCTGTAAAATGCCAATTGACTTCAATAGCATTTATATGACTGCCCAAAATGCTGACATGATATATTCTTCACATTTTATAGGTTTGTAGACAGAAAGTTAAAGACATTAAAAAGAAAATTACATTTTTCCAAAGTTATTTCAACTGCCACAACAGCCAATACAGAAAATCCTTCATAATAAATTCTCTGTTACAAGGCAATACAAATACCTTCCCTCTTTCAAACGCTTTTGGAAATTCTTTCTAAAAACAGATATGATTCTTCAATATGCAGTGGTTGTTGTCAACTACTGTAAAAAGGGAGTAGATACTCTTTATTTCAAATTAATATTTTAATTAAAGTTTTAGAATTTCACATAGCAAAGCACCTACATTTCTGCCTGCCTAATCTCAAAGCTTCCATTATGATTAAAGTTAGATTTTGGAGATCCAGAAATGCTAAAGCTCCAGGAACACTGGCACTGGAAAATTTAGGCCAAAGGGTTCATGCTAGAGGACCAATGATGGTGATAAGGGAAAAACATATGACGAGTGGCTGAGGTCGCTTCACTTGTTCAAGCTAGAAAAGAGGATACTGAGTGGAAATTTCTTTGCAGTCTACAGCTGCCTCACAAGGGGAAGTGCAGGGGAAGGAATTGATCTCTTCTCTTTTATGACCAGTTGTAGGACAAGGGAGGAATGGCACAAAGCTGTGTCAGGGGAGATTTGTGAGAAAGTTAGAGTACTGGAACAGGCTTTCCTGTTCCAGTGTTCATGACACCAAGTTTGCCAGAGTTCAAGAAGCACTTGGACAATGCTCACAGGAACACGGTGTGTTTCTTGAGGTGGTCCTTGTGGGTCACTTACAACTCAGGATATTCTAGGCTTCTAGGATGCTATGATCTATTACAATGGAATACATTATAACCAGGTTGTGATCCCTCCTGTTGAGTCATGGTCTTCAGTGAGACCCCCTTGCTTTTAAAACTTAGAGAAATCTAGGTGTGGCCAATCTAGGTCTACTTTGTCTCAATTTTAGTGAACTGTCTATAGCTGAAGAGTTATAGTATAAGTAGCTTTGGCCAGAAACCTACAGGTTTAGTCTTCGGCCTTGCAGAATGCACAGTTACAAAGCAACAAAGCACTTTAGCTACTTTAGGATTTTCTCTCCTTATTTGACAAGATCTTTGAGCTTTTCACTCACCTGTCTAAAGTGAGTTTCCTGAGTCTTTGGACTGGACATACCCTGCAGGAATCCCTGTCAGTGTGATGTTCCACCCAGAAGCTGACTGTACCTTCAGGAGACCAGTTTGCCCAGCTGGCCTGGTCTCCAACAGCATTTTATACACTTTTGCAGGCTGATGTGCACCAAAGCGAAACACAACATCTCATCTCCCCCATCTCTGTAACACTCTATGAGAGCATCCAGATAGTTCCTCCTGCAATATTGACATGGTCTTATCTTAGGACAAACTACATTTCCTATCAGAGATGGCAGAAAGAGCGAGGGATTTGTGTGTGTGTAGGATGCACACAAAAATATGACTTTCATCACCATCTCAGGAAGAGAGTGATTTTAATGCTGTAAAGTACAAATTACAATTCCCATTATTTGTAACAGATATATTTTAATTTTTCTTATTGACACTTACAGTTTTTCAACAAAAATGGTAAGGTCCTTATCAAAAATTTCTGTATTAATGAAATAACATACTCAATTTCTTTTAAATTTAGACCAAATATTCAGTACCATTTAAGAGGATGCTGGAAGGTGTTAGGAAAGGGTATCAACTACAGTTCAGAGCAGGGTTTTCAAGGTTATAAGTGGAGGAAAGACTGAAATTTAATTCAATTAATTTGTCAAAACATATTCATATGTATCCCTGAATTCAATAACCTCTGAAATAAATCTTTTTAGTATTATTATTACTGCTACTGCACATCCACTTTCCAGGTTCAAATCTTTCAATATTCTTGAAACTCTTTCTCTATCTGAAAATACACTTTCTTGCCTCCTGCCCCCTGCCCTGCTTTGGCTTAATGAAAAGCAATAAGCTGGTAACTAGTTGTTTTACAGACCTTAAATATTAAGATAAGAAAAACACAGCAACTGTAAAATGTAGTCACAGGAATTACCCCTATTTTGTTACTTATAATCTTATAAGTTACTCTTAATGATATATTTGTCTTTTGAAAACTAATGAAAAATACTGGTTATGTAGGGCTTCCCGACTTAGTGAGAATTTATATTTGTATTTTGTTGTGATTAATTCATCTTACATCTTTTTAAAGGTACAATCAAATACTGAATGTGTTAGTCACTTTCTGTTCAAACACCTGAAAAACACACACACACACAGAGGAAAATTATGTCATTGAGACATAAATATATCAAGTAGAATAGATTCATACTTTGGAAGTAAGTGTTGCATTCCCTATGTAGTCTATAAAAATGAATAATTCTGAAGACCTTTACAGTAAAAACACTTAAAATGAGTGTCTCATTTTAAGCAACTATTAAAAGGAACAAATAGCAGAAGTTAAAGTTGTATCAACAAACATGAAATCTCCAAAGGACAGCTAGTGCTACAACATAGATGTCTGTATCTGTGGTCTCAGCTAGCAACATGAAATTTTTTTATAGCCCTCTCTAGAGGTTGCTTTATCTGATCTATTTAGGGTATTCATTTGGACTGAGATATCAGTCACATCCTGATGTGACATTCCAGAGATCAAACAAACCTCACTCGAGATACCTATTAGTTAAGAGAAAGTCAGATGCTGAAGTTAGTCAGAATAGATCTTCTTTTTATGGAGTGGTATTACAGCTGTCATAAAGCTACATCCCATGAACAATGCCTTCTGAAAAACTTAATGCACAGTTGAAAGTGGTGAGGGTGCACCAAAATTAACTTTTATGACTAAAGAGTAAGCCAGACCTCAGGCAAGTAAATGAGGCTTTATAGAAGTAATCTGAATTATTTATTCAAAACTCAATGTATTGTTTAGAGAGTGGGGTAGGGGTGGAGAAAGGCAATGTAACTCTGTATTTTTAAGTTCCTATTTAATTACTGCTAAACATGTGTAAAATGAACCAAGAAAATAACTAATTAAACATAAAATGTTTGTAGTAAAAAGACAGAGGAATATTGATATAGAATTAAGGTTCATTTATTTATCTGCATGACACAAATATAAAAAATATTACTATAATATATTAGATCATGAATAATTTTACCTTTTAAAATCTCACACAATTGTATCACTTTTTGTCGTCAGTGTTCTGTGGCCTTTTCCTCAGTATTTAAAATGAGATAAAGGATTTTCTTTCTAGAAAGATTTGAGCTACAAAGGTTGAAGATTATCAATAGTATATATTTTTAAAAGTTAGAGTTCATTTTTAATACTCTTGCCAAGATTTTGTTAATTCAAAGACCATTAGGGAGTTAATGCATGTCATTTTCTCTTCTTTACTCAGGTCATTTAGGCAATTACAGACTTCTAGGATGTGTAACCAGTCCTTCTACAGATCACTGATTTAATTTCTTTTATTCCAACAAGTCATATTTGAATCCTTTTAAGGCAAAAGATTAAGCCAGATGCTTCTGATGGTGCTAGGGTGCTAGGAGAGGAGGAGCTGGGTCAAAACTATGTAGCTCACCCAGATAGCTTGTTTTCAGAGATATGTGTCAGTGAAAAAACCTAAACCAAGGACAATACTCGTAAGAAGAGATCAAGTAGTAAGCAGCCAAGCTGGGCCACAGGTCACAAGACTGTAACTGAGAATGTGTTGCTACTCTCTGCATTTCTTTCCAGTTCAATGGCCTTTATACTATCCTTGTGTGAATACTCACAGTAGCACATAATACTCCACAGAAGGGTAGTACAACATTCACTCTCGTTGCTACTTTTGGGCAATGTGTATAATGTGTAGAGTATTAGCACAAGACAGAACTTTTCTTCTTCTACTATCCATTTCTGGAAGGGGATTTTAAAAGGCATGAACTATTTGTGAACAGATCTTTTAGGTCTCTACACACTAATTATCTTACTTTACACTGACATTGTATTAACATTGGTGATCAGAGGAAATATTCTCCTACTGATATAAATCTATGTACCTTTATTTTATTCAGCATTATAAGGTGATTGAGGTTGGTACTATTAACTTTTCATGGCTTATGTTTTCATGACTATGTTTCAGTTATCAGATTGAAAGAGCCAAACTCTCAATACAAAGGAACAACAAGAAATGAAAGCTGAATTTTTCACTTAAGTGGAGGAAGAGAGAGAAAGAGAAGATAGCCTCCTGGGAAACCTCCGACATTTTTTTGTTATTGCTAGGAATATCCAAGTGGTGTATAGCATCCATGAATAATACATGAATCAACAGTTACTAATTTAAGTATTTTGAACTTAATTTCCCTTCCCCTCAGGTCATACAGAGATCATTGTTGATGAACTTATTGTTTTTATAATGGAAATAACCTACCTATATTGATCTAGGTATACACTTTAGGAAATGTTGTTTGGTAAATTACCTCCTTAATGTCAACAGAAATTTTACTAGGGGCCAAGAAAAATAATTATGTACCAAGGAAATAGCTTAAATTGCAAACATCATGCAAGAAATTGTAACTGCAAGCAGAATTCCTAACTCATAATTAGATTTTATTCCTACCAAAGAGCTAGAAAATGTTAATACTGTCTCTGTTTAGCTAACCATGTTCATTACAGCATAGGTAAAACTCTGTAACTGTGAGGATGTTTAAAGGCTTTCCAAAGCTATTGCCTCAGATGAAGAAAGGACAAATTCAGATCTTTTACTGAAATGATTGGTTTCACATTTCTTATAGGACAAAACAGTTCCCTACCGTGAACACTACCCTTCTTGAATAGTGCTGAGATTGGTAGGTTTGGTACCTATTTCTTCTTTTGAAGCTGTTCTGTGAATGAAATATAAATAGCTGGAGTTTGGTGAGGACACGAATCATGCAAAAGAGACTATGATTTTCCAGAACACTGTTTTGAACATGTACCAGGCCCTTGAATCAAGAATTAGGTTGTTGCTGTATATTAGATACTAGAAGCCAAAATGCTGGTTATTGTTGCTGCCTTTTGGTTTTGTAATGAAGGAAGTAAGGAAGGAGATCCCTTCTGTCTACCATTTCTACCTGATAGGATGACTCCTCTTTGTCAGGAGGGTTTGTATATACTTTGCTGAGCATTTGTCAACTCAGTTTTTGGAGGTACCAGTGAATAGTCATTGTCCAGGTATTTTTTGCAGATATATCTCTATAGATTCATGTCACTGTCAGTCCTTTGACAGTGTATCATAGCTGCAGTTTCTGACACTACCCTTGATGTTGAATATAAATTGCTTGCATTGGTGTGAACTTTACTGATAACTTGTCTGAAATCAGTTGATAGTAAACACAGGAAACAGAATGAGTGCAGAGCTGTTTTTATTGAAAAAAACATTAGTGATACAATTTATTTCCCTAGACTGGATTTCTTCTTGTTCTTGATGGTTTTTTTGTTTGGTTGGTTGGTTGGATGTTTTTCTTTAGAAGGATATTGTGGCTTAATTATTATTATTATAATGAGTCCTTTAGCTGGAGTTCCATTAGCTGAAATTTATCCACATAAAGGGAGTCATTCAGCTTAGTTGTCTTTCAAGACTAAGAAAGCACATGTAACTTGGCAATTATTCTCACAAGCATGCTTGGTATAAAGTGCTTAAGGGAAAACACAAATAAACAAAATAATTGGCAATTTAAGCTACTTTATGTTCTCATTTGCAATACAGACTAAAAGCAGTGCATGACAGTGGGAAACTGTGCTGGTTTTGGCTGGGGTAGAGTTAATTTTTTGAGAGCTACGGGTAGCAGAACTTTCAAACTTTGAGGTACGTATTTAGCAAATCCCACCTGGTTAGTCAACACCTGAGAATGTCAAAAAATTGGGCTGGCACAGCCAAATCAAAAATTTTATGTATTTTGGAAGAGGATAGGGTTCCTGTAGTGCCTATTAAAAACATTCTGGGGATATGAACCTCTGGGGATAGTCTCTCTGATCATTGTATTAATGAAGAATGAACTTTGATAGAACTGAATGAGTGGCTGAAGCTAAACCACAACACAAACTCACCCTAAGAGTGATAGTACTATGAAGAACTAGACTGGTAGATTACTGTATTCATATGTCAGTCCTAAATCAGTATGCAGTTATACTGCAGAATGCCTTCTCCTCTTATTTAGGTGAATACAGTTTCTTTCACATGTGGTAGTGCAGCAAGAGAAAGCATGATGATACGTATTGCCAATATCACAAAATGCCAAATATGGAATTCCCTGCAGAGAAGCACCAATCCCTGAAGAATCTGCTATAGCTGTATCTGAAAAAAAAAAAAAAAAATTGATCATTTAGACAATCATAGTTCATCTGTGTAAGGACACAGATGCATGTGAAGCATACAAAAGAATGCTATTGTCAAAACTGTTTGCAATTTTACCAGAATATCTGCACATTGGTGTTTTTCTAGTTAGTGGTGTCCAGCAGTAGTCCTGGAATGGTAAATTTGTATACAAAATTTGTATACTAATAATTATTTCAAGGCTATGATTTACCCTGTGCATAATATTAATAAAATTGTCATGAAAGCTAAAAGAGAATCAACTTACTGATTTCCAGGAAAGCTTGGAAAGTTCTATTACTGTATTCATAAATCAAAAATCTGTGACATATTAATTTTCTTTTTTTTTTTTCTTCTGGAAGACTTATACAAAAGAGATATTTTTATATTGATACTTTTTATTAGATAACGATATGGTTAGATAATGTTGTTGACACTGTTCTAAATTAAATACCTATTTGTATCAAATCAGTAGCTTCCTGAAGAGCTATAACACTTCCTTGCTTATCAAAAGAAAAAGAACTTTTTTGGTAAAATGCATGAAAAATTATAAAGGAATAGAAAGAAGAACAATGGTGGCTTAAGAAACTTAACAATCACATACAGATTTAATACCATCTTGCAAAACTGCTAGAGGCTAAATGCAATAAGAGGCTATCACTTTATAAGCATCCCTGGACAGACATGAAGGTCTGTATACATTTGAGCCCTGATTAAAAAGCTAGTTTAGCAATGGAAGCAAAATTGAATATTAATGTTGAAAATACAAGGCTTATTTTACGACAAAGAGTAGGCATATGTGTTTGAACAGGGAAGTTGGTGTAAATGGAGTGTAAAGCTGCAGGAAAGACTATCAATTCTACCATATCAATGTAAATCTAAATGTAAATATATGCTCACATTCATACAAATATATATTATGTTCATGTGCAGTTTACTGATTCGATATATGTATGAAATTATATTCAATATTGAACATAAAAAATATCAGATAATTTAAGATACTACCGGAACTGGATCTGAAGCATGAAGTGAAAAAATAGCACTTTCAATACTTTGGATTAAAGTTACCTCTCTGTAAATGGTAACTAAGTGATTGGATCTAGTAAGTGATCCTTTCACTGATTCTAGTTGATCACATGCAGTCAAAATTATACACTGTTATCATAGCTGCACATTTCACAAAACTTTCTATGTATTAACTCTCAATGAAGAAAACTACAAATATGATCAACTGAAAAGGTTACTCAAATAGCACTTATTTTTATCTAAGTGGCTCGCCAAGATCATAGAAACACAGAATCATTGAACTATTAAGGTTGGAAAAGACCTCCAAGATCATCAAATCCAACCTTTATCTGAACAAGATGCCAACTAAACTATAGCACTAAGTGCCACTTCCAGTTGTTTCTTGAACACTTTCAGGGATGACAACTTCACCACTTCCCTGGACAGCCCATTTCAGTATTTAACCATATATTTAACCAATATTTCAGTGAAAATATTCTTCCTTATGTCAATCTGAACCTCCTCTGGCACAGGTTGAGACTATGTCCTCTCATTCTGTCACTAGTTGTCTGGGAGAAGAGGCCGATCCCCAGCTCGCTACAACCTCCTTTCAGGTACTTGTAAAGAGCAATGAGGTTTCCCCTGAGCCTCCTTTTCCCCAGGCTGAGAACCCCAGCTCCCTCAACTGTTCCTCACAGAACTTACTCTCTAGACACTTCACCAGCTCTGTTGCCTTTCTCTGGACACACTCCAGCACCTTGATGTCTTTCCTGTATTGTAGAGTCCAAAACTGAGTACAGGATTTGAGGTGTGGCCTCAACAGTGCCTAGGATGGGGGGACAATCACTGCCCTGTTCTTACTGGTCACACTATTTCTGATACAGGCCATGATGCTGTTGGCTTTCTTGACCACCTGGGCACACTGCTGGCTCATGTTCAGCCAGCTGAATAACTTAATCTTCATGAGATTCCTAAAGACCGAAAGCATTGACATAAGTTGGGAACACTAATTGGAGTAGACTTTGATTGTGAATTCTACTAGTGGATCTACTTTGTTTAACTTGGGTTTCTAGTTTGCACCTTTATTTCAGATGTGCAATGGACATGTACTCCCAAATAAGTACGCAATTTTCCTATGTGGGTTTGGCAGGAAACAGGGTGGGATGAGTTAGAGGCCTCAACAGGAAGACTTATTCACTTGTGTTAGGTACCAAATTCAATATTTATGTGTACATGAACGAGTGTCAAATCAGTGCATGTTTAACTTTAATACCTACCAGAGGAAGACTGAATCACAAAGTGTTTCCAATAAAAGCTTATTAAAAACATATCCTTTTTTAAACCAATATATTTGCTCAAGCTACTGGAACGGCCTTCTGTTAGGTACATTATTAAATGATGTAATAACATATGATGGCAATGAGTTTAAGGAATCGAAGTTCATACTAAGCTCTCCTTTAGTTCAAATTTTTTCACAGGTTCTTTTTTAATGAAGTGGTGTTAAAGAAATAAACCTGTTGAGAAGCAGGAGCTGTCATGAAAGATATATAGAGTAAGACATAAAATAAAAGAATAAGGAGTCTGGAAGAAAAAGCCAGCTGGTGTCTATGGATGCTGATAACGTAATTTCCTCAAAGCTATTGATAAACCCCTGCTATGACCGAATGAAAATATGGGCAGGGATGTGAAGACATTGTAGCTTTTCCTCATAAAACATCCTGCAGGAAGGGAACATGGTGACCCATTTGACCTGTGTCGTTTACCCATGAAGAAAGAATAGATACTAAATTTACCTAAATTTAATACTTATGAGAAAAGCCAAGGAAAAGAAGTATAAAAGGAGATTGAAATGGAGAAAAGATCAAAGGCAGTTTTCCATCAAAAATGCTGGGATCGCTGACGAGTTGAACCTGCCCTCTTTCTCCCCTTCTGCTGCTGGTGTCTGGTGAAAGTTGTCAGGAACAGAAAATGTAGCTTCTCCAAAAGCTTTGTGTAGTTCCATTAAGGAAATAGAGGGTATCCCTTGCAGTATTTCTCCATTATATTGAGGAAAGCTTATCCTATATCTCCCAGTTTTTTGCTGACGTTCTTAGTTTGGTTTCATTTGGTACCTCTGCAGATCTCAAAACAGACTGAAAAGAATTCCCTACTCTAGTTGTCTTCATTCTAGACTCAACTCAGTTTTACTGGGCATCTCTGTCTGAATCAGAGTCTGGAGACTCTGCAGGGCTGGTTTTTGTTTTGTATTAATTTTTTTTTTTTCTGGTAGAATTAAAACACCGTAACCTTTCCTATAGAAGAACAATGATTCTTACTGTTCGATCCCATCCAAAAGCTGTGAACACAGAATTTCTGACAGCCTTGATGTGATCAAAAAGAGGAAACACTCAACTTTTTGGCAGACCCACAGCTATCTAAACCCTACACTAAATGTAAGTTTAAAGAACACCATGAGTACACAAAAGGAAAAAGTGTAATATGTTTTCACAGTTTACCCCAGCCAGCAACCAAGCCCCATGCAGCTGCTTGCTCACTTCCCCACCAGCAGAATCAGGGAGAGAATTGGAAGAGTAGATAGAAAACTTGTGGGTGGAGATAAAAACAGTTTAACAGGGAAAGCAAAAGCTGCTCACACAAAGCAAAGAATTAATTCACTGCTTCCCAAGGGCAGACAGGTGTTCAGCCATCTTCATGAAAGCAGGGCCCCATTACATGCAATGGTGACTTGGGAAGGTGATTGCCATCACTACAAATGTTTCCCCTTCTTCCTTCTTACCCCTTACTTTATAGACTGAGAATGATGTCATATCATCTGGAATAACCCTTTAACATGTTTGGGTCACCTGTCCCAGCTCTGTTTCCTCCCAGCCTCCTATGTACACCCAGTGTCCCTGCCAGCACAGTAGTACAAAAATCAGAAAAGGTCTTGGCTCTGTATAAGCACTGCTCAGCAATAACAAAACCATCTCTATATTATCAACCCCGTGTTCAGCACAAATCCAAAACATAGCCCCAAAATAGCCACTGTGAAGAAAATTAACTACCCCAGCCAAAACCAGCACATACATTCTGACTCTGCCAGCCTGCAGCTATTGACAAGGGCACACAGCAAGCACGGGAAATTTGTCTGACTATAGGCAATGAAAAAAGTGTACAGCAAGCTACACATTCTGCCATATACTGCTGACTTGAGATAATTGTTAAAACAGTTTGGGAATATGGGATCTGAGGTTTCAAAAAACAAATCTAAAATTACCTGTAGCATTGACCAACCTTTCTCTTCAGGAAAAGAAGAAAGTGTAAAGGCCAGAGAAGTAGAGAGGAAATACTAGAAGCCGAATGATATCAGAACAAAGAAACCAGAGAGCAGGCAAAGTCGTATGGCTGGTCACAACAGGGAGAATACTGGTTTATGAAAGAGTCTAATGTCTGCAGAATTAATGCACTGTGTACAGAGATGTGAGCCATGAGAGTGGTTGATTTGGGGGAAGAGTAATACAAATGAAAGCTTTCATTTGAATAAAAAGAAATCAGCCATGCAGCTGATAAAAATATTTCATTCTGATGTATTATACTCTTTCATAAAAAAGATGCTTCATTGAACAGAAGCAGTGTGGTGCTTTTCCAGTATGATACATGTAAAATATTAACACAAAAACATGACATCAAATTTTTTTTACTGTATTACTTTCACTGTATGTAAAACAAATTCTGTTTCCCTTTTGTGCTTAGAAGAATAAAAGATTCTCTAAGAGCTAGAGAGCAATGAAAACACTTGCAAAAGATATTTTCTTTAATGAAGGAAGTACAGTTCAGCCTGAGGTTAAAATCCAATCAATAATGGCCAAATCACTGTGAAAATACTTGTATGATGTATAAATAAGTACATTCAGTTTTAAGTGTATTTAAAAAAAAAAACCAAACGAAAACCCAAAAAAAACCCAGAACACAAGTCTTCAGGGCTTTAATATCTAAATATAATAATGTGTAAACTATGCATAAAAAAGAAAATATTTAAAAGTGGCAGTTTTTGCCTAAAAATTAGCTGGAATTCTACTTAAGTTAGTGGAGCTACATTTTCATATTTGATTTGTTGAGTATGTGTAGATGTTTTCTAGAATGACCAGTTTTATCACACTATAAATAAGTCTACAATTTGTATTATAACAAAATTGGACTAAATACTCTCTACCGTGCATCTTAATCATATAAAAGTTAATTATGATCGAAGTATCATCTGTGTTTTTTGCTCAAAGCTAAATATACTTAGCCCATTTCCTCAGTCACTTAAACTACTACTTTCATTCTCTATGAATTTATGTTCATTTAGCTATCAGATTTGTTCCTTCAAAAATACTTAAGACCATTGACTGTGTTTTGTTTAGAGATGCTGTATGAACTGTCATCTGCTTACTAATCATGACACTAGCTTATCCTCTATTTCATCCTTTTCTGAGTCTATTGATTATTCTATCAATCTATGTGCTAGCTCTTTTGGACTTGTAACAGAATGTGCCTTTTATTCCTTGTTTCCATAGGTTTGCTTTAGACATAAGCAATAAAAGCTGGCAATGTACTTATGGTAAAGTCAACCCTTTAGATTTTATTCTGTGAAGAGCAATTGATCCCCAATAAAGATTGTTTTATCTTTGCCTAAAAGACAAAAGAGATTAAATTTGAAGGAGAAAAACTGTGTCACTGTCACTGAAGGAGAAAGAAAGAGAGAAATGGAATGATGCAAGAACAGTCTATGGAAAATATCAAAAATAACAGCATATAGAACTGGGTCTGGGGTCTCATAAAGTAAAATTTTAAACAACTAAGAATTTAAATTACCCAAATTAAAATAACAGATACAAGTTATATTTCAATACATTCTACTGATTGTAGTCAAAAACTTTTACTGACTAGTGTAGTATGACTGTACCAGGTAGTAGAGCTGCACAATATTGTAATGTAAGATAAAATACATGGGAAAAGAATAGAGACAATATATAATCACTGACACTGAAGAAACAAATTAAGAACTCCTTCGTATACTGAAAACCCCACCAACTTTATGAATGTGCAGGAAGATCTTGGGCTGTGGACTTAACCAAACAGTCTCTAAAACCCTTTTCCCTTTTCATCTCAGAGAAGACCCCATGAATAATAAAGTCTGAAAATATTAATGTATAAACCACAACTTGATAGGAAGAATACTTCATTTAAAAATTTATCATTTTTTGTTTAAGTGTGCACAAAATGTTTTTAATGATTTCTACTTCTGCTTAATGCATGTGGTAAACTTTATGCAGCCTCCTATCCCCTACTCCTCTTCAAAGCTTCCAAACCAAAACCAGAAGGTCTCTTGTCTTCTTCTAAACAGTTTTCTATAGCTTTGGGTGTCTGTGTTAGCTCAGTTACTTTTATATAGGAAAAACATTAAACATTCTCCCTTGCAAATAAACTAATTAGGTCTGAATCATTTTTATATAGAGGCTTAAATCTCCTATCTAAATATTTCAGAAATAAGACAGAATGTAAAACAAACAAACAAACAAACAAAAAACCCAAACAAGTGATGTGATAAGAAGAGCAAAAAGGGTTTGTAATGATTACAGTAAGAAAAAATTTGCATCTTGACTATTACACTTGGTATATAAGTATGAGATCAAATATAATGACATAATATATTATATATGGCTGATATGGCAGCTTCAGGAAATTCAGTCTCAAAATTTAAACAAAAATTTTAGTTTCATCTCAAGGCACTAGGTTTTTTTTTCCAGAAGGATGAATTATTTTTCACAGACCATACATTTAAAACTCAAAAATCCTAGTAATTAAGTAATAAAAACAGATTGGGAATTTATATTTAGGTATCCAAATCTTGTTTTTTCATGAAAGAGAAACAAATTCTAGAGGCTAGGAAAACCATTGTTAGAGTAAAATTCAATAGATTACGCTTTCAATAATCAGAAATAATTTCCAATGGATGATTCCAAACGTTCAATTATCGACAAAACAATTATTGGAAAACTATTTGTATGTAACTGTAGTGCAGTTTAGTTCACAAAATAAGCCTGTAAATAAGTACACAAAATCCATAGGAATAATACTGATCAATTTCTCACTTTAAAATTCAGGAAATTAAAGAGGCACACTTATAGTAGCTTTCCGGTGTTTACTACATGAGCTAGTCATACTAATAATGTGGAAGAGTTAATTTTTCCCTTGGAGGACAAGGGTTTTATATACATATATTTATATATATATGTATATATATGCATACACATATATAATGGTTTATAGAAGACTTGATATGACCTCCTAAGAGAAAAAACCCATGCTGCTAGCTGGTTGGTATGTTTTTGTGAACCACCAGAGTTTTTTATACATCATAAACAACATACTGGCAGATTTTGTTTCTTTTAAAATCTGAAAATAAGATTATATGCAAAAGGGTACTTGATACTCCAACATATTAAAAAAATGGATAGTCCAATTAATGTTTTAATGCTTTAAAATTCCAAATTATTTAATTAATATAGAAAAGCCTCATTAAAAAAAAAAAAAGAAAAGGTAAAAATTTATGTCAGAACTTTCTCAGTATCTTCCCCCTTTCTTGGATGGTATCCTTTTTCTCCCATAGTCCCTCTGGGTCCTAAAGTCAGCAGTTTCAGTCTTCCTCGGGAAGTGGGGTAGACAGAGCAAGTATTTACGACTCAGAAGCACTAATATTTCCTTGCTGGGAAGAATTAGATACCTGTGGTAGCAGGGGTTTCTTCACCAGTCTCAGAGTCTCCTTACTTTTCTTTTTAGATGACTCCTGTCACAGCCATCTTCCTTCCCAAGGGATCCACCTAAAGCTGCAAGATAGTCTCCTTCAGACTCAGCCTGGGGCTATTGATGCTCTGTTATTAACCAGGGAGAGCATATGATATAACATATACATCGTCACATTTATACTATCATATCACATACAGTACACGAAAACTGTTACAAGCTAGAACCATCTCAGTCCAGTACAAGCTCAGATAAATCCTGAGACCCCGTGGTGTCAGTCAATATAATGTCTCTGGCCTCATACCAGTAATGATAAAGTGATATTTACTGGGCTGGAGCGTGCTCCTCATCTTTACCTACTACAAATACAGGTATAATTTCATAGTCCGTGAAAAGCTCACTGATGTGCAAAACTTGATCAATCCCACTAAAAGAAAAGATTTTGAGGCTGAGTCAACTTGCTCTCTTTTTTTTTTTTTTTGCTTATGTATCTAACTAGCTAATTTTTTTCTTCTTCTGAGCTCCCTACCAAAATATCTTGAGTTCTTATGTACTTATTACTTTTTATAGGTGTCCTCCTTCCTGTTTCTTTTACACAGCAAACTGATAATTTGCATTTGTTTTCATATTTAGTCTTTTTTTCTAATGACGTTTATCTGGTTTTTTGGGAACTGATTCCCTCTTTCCCTTACTTCCTACATGAGGTCGAGTCTTAATCATTGCAGGCTCAAATTTTCACTGAAATATTCCATCCAGCCACTCTCCCATTTGCCCTGCTCAACAGGAAACTGGCAGAAAATAAAATGAAACAGCACATAGTTAAAGACAGGGAGATCACTTAGCAATTATTGCTACAGACAAAAGCGAAAATTAGTTTAATTTATTGTCAATTTGCATAAATACTTAATTAGTGATTTGAGCATTGGGAAACAAAGAAGGCAAACAATAAAACACCTTTTTTTCCCCTTTCTCAGGCTCAGATTCTCTCCCAGGCACAGCTTCACTGCAAACAGCTACCTCAGTCTCTGCAGTGCAGTGGATTGGGGTCAGGACATAGTATTTTGTCTCTTCCTCTTCTTCCTTTTCACACTCCAGGATGGGTTTTCCATAGGCTGCAGTAATTTTAGAGGTGTACCTGCTCAAGCAGAGTCTTATCCATGGGTCACAGTCCCTTCAAAGGAGTGCTTGTTCTGTCTCAGAATGCCTTTTCCCAGATGAATTAACCACATCTAAATAATGTTGTTGTTTCATCTTCATTGTCAGTGTCAAACAAATTCTCTTGAATTTGGGAGAAAAAGCTGAAGTTAAAAGACAAGAGAAAAGAAAGAGAAGTTGAAAAGAAAAAAGCTACAAGAAGGCAGTATTTCAGAAAAAGAACTCAAATACTCAAAGCATTCTGAAAGTTTTTATCAATGACCAATCTTTTTCTTCAGGTTTTACAGTTTTAACTTGCAACAAAATAAACAGTAAGTGTATTCCAGTGCACTTTTTTCCCCACAGACCTCTTTATCAACATTACAATAAACTGTCTATTATGGAGAGAAATATGAATGTAAGTTAATCCTGCATTCTTAAAACTACCTCTTGTATATTCAGAAAATAATTGGAGTTTACTTGTTTGAATAGGAGTGAAACTAGATATTTTTAATGCTTTCTTTCAAATTTCAAGGGACAACACTAAAATTTGCAAATGAAATATTTTCTCCCTTTCCCTTCTTGAAGAAATGCTGTTAAACATCCTGCTGAAGTGCTTCAAGGTTCTAGCAATACACATGTATTTAACCATTATTGGTTTTCTGAAGTCGTTACATATGAATTAAAGGAAACTAATCAAGACAAACTTTCATCACCTGCCCTCTGGAGATTTCCCTTGTGTATTATAAAAAAATGCATACATTGATATATTTGAGGGAAAAAAATCAGCTTACTGCTTTCATTTTTAAAAAAAAAAAAATTTTTGTACTCTACAAGGTTTTCAAAATGTACACTGAAATATGTTTGTCTTATTAGTTATACAGTGATTTGCAGCTGAAGTTGTGATTTCAGTGGCAGAAATCAATATTACTCTTGTCAACTGATATTAGAAATATTATATCAAATGATGAATATCTAAGGTTTTCATAGAAGTTCCCTCTTTTGCCTCTCCCAATTAAAGCATAAATCATTCATCTATACATTTTCACATACATTTCCATAGCTGACTTTGTGCTAAATATTTTTCTAGCATCTTCTCTCATTCTTTATTGCTTTGGATTTACATAATAGTCCTATAATTCAAAAATATTTGAAGGAAAATTCTTCTGTGTCAAGGAAAGAACTTTTCATCAGGGATAAGAGGGTAGTGGAAATGAAAAAAAGTCAATCCAATGCATTCAATTGAAATAATAATTGCATTCAAACCTGACTTGATTTTCCATAAGACCAGAACTTGTGTTCAGCTATTTCTGACTTGAAGTGTGGGCTATTCAGAATAACTAACTAACCAACTAAATAAATAAATGAGTCATGTTGTAACAGAAGTGACAGCACTTGTAGACCCTTCCTTAAATGCAGTTAGACTGATATGGGCACTTTATTTTGGGGAAAAGAGTTCAAATTTTTGCAACATTACAATATGAACATGTACAAAAACCCTTTACTTAATGATATGTTTAAATAACATCACTTTACTGAGATGCAAGTTGATGCAGAGAATCTGCATTTATGTAGGATGCTATTATGTATGCTTTTTATGCAACAAAAGTTGGTTTTAATGAGTAAATAAATACTTTAAAAGTTTCACCAAAGTAAGAAAAATACATTATTCAGTTTTATGAAGGTATCTATATGTGCTTTTAAAATTCTTCTTTTTCTACATTTGTTTTCTCTATGCTGAATATCTTAGCTAAACATTTGCAAGTTGCATTTTATGTTATTTTTGATTTGCTGATTTATTTTATTTCCTTTAAAGTAAAATAATAAAGAGAACATATAATTTGTTCCTAAGTCCTTTAAACTTTAATATGAATATTTGGTTCTGGATCACTGCCCTAGGAATACTATTGAAAGCTAACTTACTGTTTTAGAAACCAAGGGCAATAACAGAAATGTCACCAAACATTTTCAAGCATGGTTTAAATTGTTATTAAACTGAGGAATAATAGATTTAAAATTAGATTTAAAATTAGCTAGGGCTAATATGTATATGAAGATATCTGAAAGGAATAGTTCTGGGGGTAAGTCATGTATATACACAGTGCAGTTTGCTGTAGGAACTATTGTTACAAAAGGGAGAAAGCTAGAGTGGTTACTAAACACCTGACTAGATAGAAAGAATGAATGTTGCCTCCACTGTGTAACATAAATTGCAATAGACCTTGATGAAACTTATTTCTGGTTGCTTGTTAGCCATTGACTTGACAAAACTTTTCTGAAACTGATTTGATCTAAATCTGATTGGATTTGAAAGCCCTTATTATTGTCTGCATCCATAATTTGATAGTTCCGTATATGCTTGAAACTCATGGTATAAGTACTTTGTAAAAAAATAAAAAGGTTTTTTTTTCAAGTACATTGATACAGTATTTAATGCATATTTAGCTATTGTAACAGTAAATAATAGTACTAATACAAGATCTATTCAATAAAATTTTGTATTGTAATTTCAGGCATATTAGCAATCAGACATTAGTAACATTGCATTAAAACAAAGAAAAATGATTAAAGTAATAATGTATTTATTGTTCTAGTAATCTTTACATTGTATTCAAAGTAATAAAAAAGATGCAAATCAGATCTATGAGATATTATTCTCGCCCCAGCAAGCATGTGCATATGCATAGATGCACATATGTACGTTAGCTAGTTTTTAAGCAATATACATTTTGTGCTGTCACAAAAGAGATTCTTGCAACTTTTGTTCACTCGTTACCTTATTCTATCATCTTCATTCCTTCATCTTCTTGATATCTTCCTACTGTTTATTATTTTTTCCGTATGTCATATTGGATCTAATATATACTTTTCCCCTTTGATTCTCCTTTAAACATTCCCCTAAGGAACTGGACTATGATAAATACTGTGATTCTCCTAAACTTAATACCACAGGCAATCAGCATAACAGAATTTGTTAAACTAAATGGATCAGGAACATCTGGCAAATCTCAAAGTAACACCATTTCATATTTATTAAATAACACTGTATCCTCTGATTTAATTTTTCACTGCACCTGCTCAATAAATCTCAGACTTTCCCTTGTTTCATCATGAAACAAACAAAAAAAAATAGATATTATATAAAATAAACCAAATAGAAAAAAAACTCTGAAAGCTCTTTTATTGAAGAAAAATATCATCTTTCTAATTCTATTCAGAAATCTATTATTTGAGAATTTATGTCCTTCTTCATGGCATTAGTATCACCACAAGAAATTGGTTTTTTAAGCCTAAAGAGGTGAACTGAAGCAATTAACTAAAGATTCTTTAGTAAGCATGGTCAACAAATCCTACTCTTACAATGTATACTCTATGCTAAATATGCATGGTTTTGCTTATTTTTATTAATGTAAAATTGAAATAAGACTGTGGAAGTTTTACCAGTCAAACACCTAGAGAAAAGACAAATAAATAAATGTATACATACATACTATAAATACATCTGAAGCTGGTTGGGGTGTAGATTCATATGGGTGGTATTCAGCCTGAGAACTGAGCAAATGTGGATGCCCATGGTACCTACCTGCAGACAAGTGAGGTCTGACTCCATCTACCCACACAGGTCCACCTGGGGAACCCTAAGGCATCAGGCACATGCACAGGACAGGCACAGAGACAGGGGATATGCAATATGATGATACTCCTTGTAGCAGCAGCCAGGAGGTGCTCAGGCTTTTCAATGATATTAGATGGCTTGGTGTTGGTTTCCAAATAACATCTGTTAATGAAATCTGGATAGCCAGTCAGGCTTCTCAAAAGTAAACTTGTTGTCAGCTTAAGAAGCTTCTCTAGGATTCTCCTATCTAGTCACTAAACAAAAAGTGTTAAGAAGTTTAATACCACAAGAGTGGACATCTTCTGAAATTAAGTACAAAATTTTTTAAGTCTGAGAAATGGCTCTAGATCTCTTCAATATGATAAATTTTGAAAATAAGCACTGAAGTGATTTAGTCAGGTCTTCATTTGAATGGAATGAATCTTATAGAAATATCTGGTTTTCTTTGATTTGTACTTCATTGAATCACAGAATCACAGAAGAGTACAGGCTTCAAGGGACCTCAAGAGGTTCTCTGTCCAACCTTTGTTGGAAAAGGAGCCACATCAGATTACTTACCTCCTTGTCCAATTGCATCTTGAAAACGTACACTGATGGGGGCTCTACCACATACCTTGGAAGGTTATTCAAGTGAATGACTGTTCTCACTATAAAAAAAAAAAATATTTCTTATATCAAGGTGAAACCTCACCCAGTGCAACTTATACCTATTACCAATTTTCCTTTCTATGTGTCTCCTTGTAAAAAGAAAGCCTCCATCCTCTTTGTAGTAAAGCTTTAAGCACTGGTTTCCCTTGGAATTTCTCTTCTACGAGGTGAAATGATGTAGCTCCTTCAGGTTTTCCTCACAAAGCAGGTTGTCCTTTGACAATCTTTGGCCTTTCTTTGTTGTTTGACATACTAAGCCAGTATGTGAACAGTCTTTGGAACCAGTCATGTTACCATTACTGCTATAAACATTGCCCACATCCTAAAAAGAGTTGGACTCCATCCTTTCTATCACTTGAATATTTTCAAAGTTTTATTTCCAGTGAAATTTTATACAATATTGAGTCAATACAATTAGTAATTCATACAGTACATGCATGTTCTTTCATGAGTATAAACCAATAAATTAGGATGTAGAGCTGCGTGAGGAGGTACTCCAATTGTTACATTACTACATTCTTGTAAATATATTTTGTCAACAATTAATGTCTATACAATACATTATCAAATGGGAATATATATAGAAACTAAGACAAGCCTTTGTCTTTTTCTTTATTCTGTTACCCTTAACATTTTTAAATAAGTGACTTTATTATTATTATTATTACCCACATGATGGACAGAAATAACTAGAAAAATATTAGATATTTTCCTGATTTTTCAGGTCTGAATGTGCTTGAACAGAACAGTGATTTAAGGAAGTTGCTAATCACTATATCAGCCATATATTTTGCTAAATAAAATCTAAAGGCAAGTGAGTTAAATTATTAAATGTAGAAATCTGGGCATTTATCAGAGTTTTGGAGTCTAAAATAACCATTTTGGAGAAATATCTAATGTCTGAATGAGTACCTCAGAGAAAGGAATAATTTAGGGGTGAAATCTGCTTTGTGCTTAGCATCTTTATTAAGTATTCCAGGAGTTCGAGTTTGAATAAGTTATACTTTACGCTGTTTCTCTCTGAAATGGCCCACAAAGATGTTTAATATAGAGCACAAATTGCAGCTTTGTGAGGCATTCGGCAAACATAAGCTACCTAACTGTGTAAGAAAAAGTCATAATCTCTCAAAACCTCATCTACCATAATATAATTAAATAATTATGCCTCTGAACTTCTTATTTCATCTTCTTTTAACCTGTTAATAAAAAACGTTTTATAATAGAGATGAGAGATAATAGCCTTGTATTTTGTAAAGTTACTTGAATTTTAATAATATTCTGTTTTTCGAGGTTCATAATATATTTACTATGGTTTGACCTTGGCAATGAACTGTTCATTCTGACAGATGAAAATGTAAAGAATGGATCTTGTTCTCCTACAGACAAATTAGAAATAGGAATTATTTTTCTCTTTTAGATAAAAATGCCAAATAAAAGATAGAAAATATTTTTAAGTTTATTTTAAATATATCTTTAATTTTAAAAAAATAAAATAAAAAAAAATCTAGAGTAAGAACTGAAAGCTTTATCTTGGGCCAAAAAACTTATGAGTTTTCCTGACAAAATTGCATTTCCAATACCATTACAAGCACCAGTTATACACTTGTAAAGTGTAACTATGTAACTACAGTGTATTAATTAATTAATTAAGTGACTAATTCTGGTCTGTAAAGCACAAAAATGGATGAAATAGGTCAAATTTGGATATGAAATTCAGTGGACATGGAGAGAGAAAAACTCACAATACCTTTTATGTTTCAATTCAGGCCAGGCCAGGCTGGCTTTCCGCTGCAAGTAGAAATAATGAATAAGCAGGTAAGAAAGATATGGTAATAACTGTTTTGTTGGAAAGTATACCTCCAAAAGGGGGGAAAAAGTGGTACTTAAACCAGTAAGGGCAAGTTATGTTTTCTTTCAAGCCAGTCATTGGAGAGAAAAAATGCACAAAATATTTTTCTTCATAAAAGAAATGAGAAAATTTATATTTTGTGTGCCTTTGTTTAAAGGCCTGTTATTATTCTGACTGCATAGAATTAAATTAAACAGAACCTGTTAGGTCAAAATTAACAAGAAAAGAAACAGCAACAGAGATAAGAAAGGATATCTTATTAAAAGTCTTTGATAGATCCGTGGAAAAACTGTTAATTTGAATATACCCTGTCTGGTTTAATCTGGAAAACAGGATTTATTTTTCTCAAGACTAAAACTAGTATCAAAGGAAACTGCAGAACCTTTATATTTTTGAATTAGGAAAGATGAAGCACAGGAACTAATATATATATATATATAGATGTGAATTTATTAATGAGTCTATGTGTGACAGAGAAAAAAGGCAAAGTCAATGAGATGCTGTTACAGGAAAAACAAAGTGGGTTGTTTTGTTGGTTTTTTTTCTGAACAGAAATGTGATTAACTCAGATGAGAAAAAAAAAATGTAAAAGGCAAGTGTCCAGAGGCTATGTGCATAAGTGGATTTATTTTTTTTATCATTTCACTCAATATTTTTCCCTTCAGTTGTTGCTATTTATGTTGAAGTTAAGAAACTGTTCTTTTAGTCTTTGAAGCCTTTTTGTCAGTCACTGGCTCCATATCCTTGAGTGAAAAGGGTTACACATGTTGAAGCCATTAGGGCTTGTTATGGAGAAATAGAGAGTAGGAAGGGAATGACTGACCTATAAGATTTCATAGTGGGAGAGAGGAAGTATTATTTTATGAAGAAAGAGTACTTGAGATGCATTTATAGTGAACTTAAAGTAATTCTGCAAACATTACAACCACCAACAGCAAAAGAGTTTCAGAGTGAGATATATCTAAAATACTGAAATGTGATAAAAAAGACTTCTTAGAAAAGATGTGAATTTCTCCTACATACTAAGATGTCAGTTATCGTTAATGGACCACCCTCATTACGTTTTCTGGAAGAGAGATTTTTTAAAAAATATTTACATACAAACAGAAGGCTCACCTTCAACTAATATTTAAGAAAGGATCACAACATTTTTTTGAAAGTATTGAAAAAGATCCTTTTTTTGGCCTTCTGCTCCCTCTGGCTTTGATCCTGATGATGTATTGTACCAATGCATCACTACGACAACAGTGATCAGAGCTCTTATAGATTATGCATTAATGACAGATATTTTTATAGTACTTTTGTTCTAATAATGCACTATTCTGAAATTTCAGTACATCAGACAGAAAAAAACCCTCATGATATTGGAAAAAAAGAATTATGTACCTGAAAGATCAGAAGATGAATGAAGATTTTGTAATTTATTTTGTGAACAAATACAAGTATTGATTTTAGGGGTAAGCCTCAACTTTTATGTAGTTCACATTTTCTGAGAGTTAAGTTTAAATTGACCAAACAGAAAAGGACCTTCACTTCCAAGCTATTTTTTTTTCTGTGATTCTCTTTCTATACAATATATCTGAAGATTGTTATGTGTGCATTTAAACCAGGTATTGTTTTCCATATCATATGGCTTACCTTAGAGTTATAAGCTGTAAAGTATGTTTTCTACTTGTTGCTTCTTAAAGGACATGAGCTGCCCCTGAAGCAGGCATCTAGGGAAATTTGGCACATGGTCCTGAAAGCCACTTGGATAATATAATTTACAATTAACTGACAGAACTAACAGCTAGGACCATCTGTCTGCTGAGCTCCTTTACGTTTTAAGGTATGTTAACTCATGATAGACTCTGAGTATGTTGCAAAATTGTATATTCTATCATTCAGTTTTAGAGGAACTGATGTAAGGAAATCAACAGTAATTGCAAGTGGAGGTAGGTAATAAGTTTATTTAAAATTATTATTAACTTAGAACTAAATCTTTCAAATATCAGAAAAGTCAGCGACTTGAATAAACAAACAAGTAAAAATATCAATTACTTTTTGTAAAAATTATATGTCACATCCTTAGATTGAATGGTTCTGCACTGATAATTTGAATTCTGACGATTCCTCTGATTTATTTGAGTGGAAAATTGGATCACACAGAGTAGTTTTTTTCCTTCAAGATATATTTCATTGTCATCTAGCAGAAGCTTAAACATATATACTTGAAAGGGCATTAAAAAAAGAATGTATTACTCTACATCTGTAATATTTTCACTAAGGATTTAAACTGAAATATCTGGATCAATGGTTTAAAATTATGTTTCTCTTTGAACAAGAAAAATGTGAAGGACCTTATGTATTCTTTGGATTTGGGAGAAACACTAAGTTTAGTGACTCTTGCATGCTATTCAGGAACTATCTATTACTGAATAACGGCTAAACAATACAAAGATTTTCAAAAATGTAATGGTTAGATAAAGTTATTCATATGTGAATAGCACGTTATCATCAACTGAATAAGAGAATGAAATATTTATCATTGTCAGTCAGTGGCAACTCACTCACAGTGTAAAAAGACTTGATTACTGAAAAATTTTGAATAATTTTCAAATAAAACTTTAAGAGCTTGGTTTATTCTCCCATTGCAGCTATAGTAATAAGTTAATATCTCATTTTCTTTCTACCTTTGCATATATTTTATATCAGAACTTCATTATTTTTAATTGCCAAAGCAAAGTTAGCAATGAAAATTATGCAGAAAATCAGTAGAATTTTGAGTCTTAAAAAGAAAGACAAAGTTAGATATAGGGAAATAACGTAGATCTGCAGTGACTAAATCTTTAGACTTCTGTTATTGAGATGGGCAGTTGTAGCAAGTCTAGAAGAAAGTATGGGTTGAAGTGGAGGATTGGTATTTCACCATAGGCACTACAACCTAGAGTTAGACAGGATTTGATCAGATGAGTTTAATGAGAAAGACTGAAGATCATTTAACCATGCAGTTAAATGATCCTAAAGACCTCATCAATGCAGAAAAATAAATGTTCAAATAAGATTAAATGCAGTTATGGAAGCATAAGGATCAAGGAAAATCCAAATTGCTAGTTTGTCAAGTCTGTTTTGTAATCCCAGTGATAATTCATCTAATCATTTTAATTCGTCCTGCATGAGACTTATGGACACTAATCACTAGATGCAGCAATCTTCTGCTGTTTTCTGATTGTAGACAGTGCAATAGGTAATGAATTCCCAGGGTAATTAAGACTGTCAAAGAAAAGGGAGCATTTTTATTATATTCTCTATTTCTATTTGTTCGAATAGCTCTAAAGACTATGCACAGCTAATGTAAAAAACTGTCCCAACAGCTGCCCTTACTTGCTTGAGAAACTGTCCAACAAAGATAGCATGAGAAAAAATGGGATAGCTATATGTTACAGGTAATCAGAAGTTAAGTCTCCAGGGATATATCTGATCTTAAGAATGCTAAATAGATTTGCTATATCCCCTTTTGTTTCAATTGGAGTTAATGTCCCTAAGCTTTTCAGATTTCCCTTGGGTGAAACACTATGGATATCATGGAATTTTCACGTCTCATTCCCAGCCTTCCCTCCTTAAAAACATTCAGTCTTCTTATTATGAGCATGCTCATCTTATTTCTTTTTCTCTTTTTTGTACTCCTTCTGTATGTATAGGAATTAATGTTATAGAATAAAATCATAGAATCACAGGACAGTTTGTGTTGGAAGGGACCTTTAAAGGTCATCTAGTCCAACCCCCATTAAATGAGCAGGAACATCTTCAACTAGATCAGGTTGCTCAAAGCTTCATGCAACCTGACCTTGAATGATTCCAAGGATGAGACATCTACAGCTTCTGCAACCTGTTTCAGTGTTTCACCACCCTCAAAGTAAAAAAAAAAAAAAATATTCTTTACATCTGAGTCTACCCTTTTTATTTTAAAACCATTGGCACTCATCCTATCTCAACAGGTTCTGCTAAAAAGTTTGTCTCCATCTTTCTTATTATAAGTCCCCTAAAATAATTAGAAGTCCACAATAAGGTCTCCCTGGAGCCTTCTCTTCTCCAGGCTGAAACCCTCCAACTCTCTCAACCTTTCTTCACAGGACAGATGTTCTGTCACTCTGATCATTTTTGTGGAATTTTGTTTTCCCAAAATGCAGGGTCCTGAGTTTACCCTGTGCCTGACCGATATTCCTCAGGACTGTAAACTCCACCAGTGTACAACTACTGTAGCCCAGACTGCCTCCAATCCTGTCATTACCAATTAGCTCACTTGCATCGGTGACCCTCAGGTACAGTGTCAGATCCCCTCCTGTAGGGCTGTCTGGTACCATGCTTAAGAAGTTTTCCTCTATTCTTCAGCATTCCAGGACTCGCTCTGCTACTTTTTCAGCAGATGCCAGGTTGATTGAAGTCCCACAGGAGGACAAGTGTCTCGGAGCACATTTCCTCCTGTAGCTGAAGCAAGAAGGCTTCAACAACAGTATCCTTTTGATCTGGCAGCCTGTAGTGGACACCAAACACAAAGTTCCCTTGGTCTCTATTTCCCACCCATAAGCTTTCAACCTGTTCATGGCTGTTCTTCAGACAGCTCTTCCCACTTTTTCTTGATATAGAGAACAATGCCTCTGCCTCTCGTTCCTTACCTGTCCCTTCTGAACAGTCTGTAGCCATAGATAACCTCACACCAGTCATGGGATTCATCACACCGTGAATGGTGGTTCCATCACTTCCCTGGGCAGCCTGGTTCAATGCCTGACCACCATTTCAGTGAACAGATTTTTCCTAATACTCACTCTCAACCTTCCCTGACACAACTTGAGGTCATTTCCTCTCATCCTATTGCTTGTTACTTGGGAAAAGAGACCAAAACTCACCTTCCTATAACCTCCTTTCAGGTATTTGTAAAGACTGATAAGATCTCCCCTAAGCCTCTTTTTCTCCAGGATAAACAATCCCAGTTCCCTCAGCCAGTCCTGAGAGAATTTGTTCTCTAGATATTTCACCAGTTTTGTTGCTGTTCTTTGGAAATCACCAGTCCTGACTCAGGTGGATGGGCCACCTTTATTTAACCCGAAAAAGGAACATGTATAGATTATATGTGTTCGATAAGCAGCAGAGAGGACTGCAACAGCACAAAAATATCAGGCAAAGGCAAGCAAGGAAAATGGAAGAATAAATTTGCACCTTACAACCGGTTACAACTTTCTGGTTGATGAGATCTCATATAATAATCATTGTATAAGGAAGGATAATTTATGTAATGACAATTAATGTAATGATAAATTGTAAGAACCGACCACTTGCAAGAAATATTTTGCTAATGAAGGTACCTAGTAAACTTTAGATTTAAAGTTTAAAACTGAATTTGTCAGTCTTCTAAAAACTCCATGACAGCAATCTCTAGCTCCTCGATATAAGTATTCATATTAATTTTCCACACGGGTTTTCAGACATTCGCTTGAGTATAGGACCCTCTGTCCTCTGGAGAAAGACAAGAAAGGTGATCAGAAGAAATGTTGGAGAGAAATAGAGTTAGAAAACAAACAATTAATGCATATAAATGACTGAACAGAGAGATAGTGAAAAGAAAGATAAAAAAAAAAAAATAGCTAGAATAGCTAAGAGATTATCTCTTATTGACCCAACTAAAATGGAAAAAACTCAGAAAAGAAAAAAAGGATTCAACCAAAAGAAATAATATAAACTATACACCTATACCAGCCTAATAAAACAAAGTTTATTACTAATATTTCACATCTAAGTGATTGTAAATGAACGGCATATCTCCCCAAATTTCCTTTAGATATTGCAATTTGTAGATCTGATGACTTTAAGAATATAATCTAATCATACTGGTTTTGTAAATCCAATATTTATAAGAAAACAGCCTTGGAGAAGCTGAAGTGCTTTTCTCATGCATTACTGGGTTTAGTTCTGAGAATAACATTTGTCAAGGCCTGCTTACGGATGTGTCCTGTGCCAATACAGATGCACTAAGAAATTACTGGTTTGTTTTTAAATAAACAAGTTATTTAAATGAAAATTAACCTAATTTTATACCTATGATGGTATCTTTATACCAAATGAATAAAGAAAAAATTAAAAAGACAAAATAGTAAAATTCTAATAGTGTCAATTATATTTGACAATTGTACCTTTTCCCTTTCAAGATATTAGTATTTTTCATTACTATATAAGTACATTTTTCCACTAAAAGTAATAAAGCCTGTTTAAAACAGCTTCATAAATATGTTTCAAATAGAATGAAGAAATTAGTCTTTAGTTCAAAAAGAGAAAAAACATCAAAAACTTTTTGTTTCTTTGTGTACTAGATTTATCCTTTACTGTAATTAGAATATGAACAGATAAATCATATGAGAGCTGGCATATGAAAGGCATAAACCTCTTCTATAGTAGGTTATTATCAGAGAATTAGTAGGATTTACAGAATGGATCTTTTCTGATGGCTTGATGTTATTTTGCAGTTTTGTGCATTTTTATTACTATGACTAACAGGATTAAACACTGTATAATGATAAGACTTTCAGTAGGTTTTCTTTTTTTTTTTATTTTCCCCTTTATTTTAAAACTGAATGTTCCTAATACTGTTTTCTCAGGACTTTTTTGTTAACAATGAACCATGAACCAACAGCTTACATCAGTTTCTTATAAAGCAGTATGCAGAATGATATACAAGTAATAGCCTCTGCTATCTGTCATAGAAATGTATCAGCAGTCATACCTTTTCACTTTTAAATACAACTAAATATATTTACTAATAAAAAGAATTCTGCAAATAGCTTCGAGTGAAACGTACCACAATTGTTATGAAGATCAAATTGGTAATCCTAAAATTTCTTAAATGCCATCTAACTTACTTTTCATGACTTTCAGATCTATGTTCATATCACCATCTTTGTCCATATCCTGTCCATCAATGTCTATATACATAATTTATCCTAATGGTACTGAGTGCCCAAAGTCTTTACCTTTGTTGTTTTTTTTTTTTATTAAAGAAAATAATGATTTATATGCAGTCTATAGCCTCTAAGTATTAACAGAAAGTTAAAGAAGTAGCCTATCTGAATATTGTGAAAGCTCCTACTAAGAAAATACAAATTTCAAATTACAAAAGAGAGAATCGATACTAATACTGTGAGTATATAGAATGTTTTTCTTGAAGAAAATAAATAACACTGACAATATAGATAAAACATTTAGTATTTACTGAGTGAATAAGAGCATGGGAAAGTAATGTTAAGTCTTATAGTGGTTTACAATAATTAGATCAATGACTGCTAAAAGTCAGTGTATATTTTACCATCCATTTTCACATTAGTTTACTAATAAATATGTAGTAGCCATCATAGAGAGTAAATGGGCATAATCTGTGTAGACATACTATTGTTTTGTAAGAAATCTCAGAAATTACAATTGAAACAGGATAGATTTTGTCATTACCTTCTGTTGAAAGGAGAGAGCTCAAATCTACAAAATTACATCAGTGGGGACTTTCTCATGAATTTATGGGAGCTAAAAAGACAGTCCAAAACAGGCATATGAATCACCTGGACCACCAGGTGACCACTAAGACAGCAACATCAGAAACACCAGGACATTGCAAGTAATAAAATGGAGATACTAGCTGACCAGAATTGAGGCTCAAGCACAAGTTGGAAAATAAAATTGCTCTCAGCATCCAGAGGAAATCTTCTTCTCTTGTAAACTCTGATGATTACGTGTTCTCTTCATGCTTCCCTGAGGAAACTTCCTTCTTGTATAAAATCCCTGTTGTTTCTACTATTCTCTATCAGTTCCATTCTGAAGTGTTCTTTGAAAGCTATGAGCCTGTTTTTTCCCAAAGCCTCCCTCTACCATGGCGGTTTAGACTGTATGCACCAAAAAGACAAGCCCTTGTCTTTGTAGCAGCCTCCTCTGGTGCGTAGACCTATCCATTAAAATAAAGACAACATAGAGTAATAAGAAGTCATGACAGATCTGTCAAATCAGTTATTTTTTAAATTCCAATTCCATTGTTTCTGTGTATGTGTTATAGAAGTGATCAGATTTTATTATTATATATTCAGTTCCTAGGTTTCAAAACAGATTTTTAGATAGAATACATGGCATTCTATTGAAATGGAGCTATGCAGTTATATAATTCTTTAACACTCATGTAGAGTTTTCATAAAAGAAAAATAACTACTTTATCTGAATTAACTACTTTATGCTGTAAAAAGTTAGAAAAAAAACATTCTCACATTCTAATCAACTTTCATGTTTCCCATACTGGTACTGCTTGAGATTTGTAGCTAACACTATTGTAAAACAGAAGATATATGTTGTTTAATAACAAAAATGTTGCTTGTTACTTATTTTTAGAATTAATCATTTAGAAGCTATTTAAAGATGCAAATTATTGTAGCAAAACATCATGGGGCCATAAAGATTTATAAGCTGCTAAATGATCTTCAGGGCAAAAGCAAATAATATGTAACACCTGGCATAGACAGTATGTTTAACAATAATACAAATCCTTTATGGTACATTAACACCTTCAGAAATGACTAATGTCCTAAAATCAATTTCACAAAAAGTTACAGATGAGGGTCAACATGTAATGTAATTGCGCTGAACAAAATCAGCAAATAGAATTTATCTAACTCCTCTATGCAAGCTCTTTTATCATTAATATTCTCCAACAAAAAGAATTTAAGACGTGTTTGTGATGGATGATATTTATTTCCTCGAGGATCTGAACTATTTTGCTATTTATCAGAATTAGAGTTATTATGCATCCTATTCCTCATTATGTGCCTAATTAATTTACTGTATTAAAAATTCATCTTACTTTGTTCAGATCAGGCAAGCCAAAACCTTTTAATTTCATTGTACTCAAAAGATTAATTTTCTCTGCTACCATAAGGACTAATAATTTATTCATATTACTTGAATCAATCAGAAAATCACTTTTTCCTCCCCTCCATGTATTGCAAAGCTAGAAGGCTTCTCTAAGCATTTGTTTTCCTGCAAATTTAAAATATTTAATTGGCAGCAATGGTGTTACATGAAACTAAATACTTGAACTTCTGCAATACATATAGGGATATATAATGGCTTTGCAGTGAAAGCAAGGCAGCAAATGGTCCTGCTGAACATCATAGCTTTGGTGAAACTCTTTAAAAATGTTGTTTGTTTTTTACTTTGAAAGATAGCTAGGTTGTGTAAACTGACTGTATCTTTCCCATTTTTAATGGGAAATGCATTACTTTTCAGTCTGTATCAAGAAAACAGAGCAATTAAAATTTCTATGACAGTACAGTGGCGTCAAGAATTTTAAAAATAGACAACCAAATAAAAAAATTATCAGATAGACAATCTACATATTCTCTGCATTCAAAAGACTATATAATGTTGACAAAAGTTAGTCTTTGGTAAAGACAAATATTCAGTTCAGCTATGTTCTTTGAATTTGTTGCGTTATGGATGTATCTGTACATATCTGAAATAAATCTGAACTCTGTAATTTTATGTTCAACTTAAAATTTGTTAATCTGTTAGAAAATATTGTGATTTTACAGATTTTTTGTCATTTGAATTTTTTCTTATTAATCAGACTTTATGTTATCTCTATCTTCTTTTCCTTGAATTATTTAAGTGCAAATATAAGTAATTGTGTTTGATCAATACTACCCACTGTTTTAATATTCCAAATTCTAATAAGGAGTGAAAAATTGCAATTGTATCAATTCTTTCCCCCTTTTTACTCCACTATAGGATATAGTGTATTTCACATGAAAAAAATTTTTGTGAATAAAAACGATATAACTTCCTTCAGTCTGTGGGTATATATTAAATCAGTGTTCACAATTTTCACTAAGAAATATGATGCCTAAGGTGTTCCATTTATCACTGACTCAGAATGAGATTTATCTTGGTAAACGTTAAATGTCTTTCAATTTGGTATGTAGTCTAAGACAAACTATGTTGATTAATTCAATTTCAGAGTCAAAAAAAAAAGACTGAAGAGACATGACTATAAGACAAATGGAAAGAATAGACATTTTCAGATGCCCTCTTCGAGCAGATCTCAGGCCTAGATGACTTGATGGAGACTTAACTTAGAAGAGGATGAGGAGAAGCAAGACAAATCCTACCCTTCACAAATGAAGGGAAAAAAAATCATTCATCTAAAAGCATATCTGCACTACCATATAGGTTAAAAAAGAAAGGGTCCACTTCTGACGTTTATGAAGTCTTAAAAATTCCTGAGGTCTCAAGAAATGTCTGGTGAAAGACCAGGGAAGATAATATTCATGCAACTCCAGGAAGATGCCATTGCCTTGAATTTTTTTTGCAGGATGAAGTCCTACTTACAGACTTGTCTATAGCCTTGTAGATTTTAATTTTAGAAAACAACTATTGTATTTCTAATTGTACATCAAAATTCATAACAAAAATATATTTGGATTTTTGGGAATCAACCTTCATTACAGTAGTAGGTCCATAGTAGAGTAGAACCATAAACAGAGATCTTAACCTGAATAGCACTTTTTGTCAACTTCATTATGTTTTAATAATAAATTCAAAATATTACAAGAAGTTAAAGCACTTAATTCTAAAGCTCTCTGAGTCTTGTTTAAATTAATTTTCATTTTTTTAAGTATTCATCAGATTTTTCACCTGCAAAAGAAAGGGGAAAATAAGAAACAAATATTTATTTTTATACCAAATTTTAACTCTATTTTCAAGACCTCAAAAAACCCCTCTATTTTTGTTGTTCCAATTTTGGGGAAGTATATGTTCCATTAAAGTATCCTTTTTTATCTAAGTATTTTTACTGGTATTTGACTTCTTATCTTACTTTCACTTTTTCATAAAAATGCCAAAATCTACTCAATAATGGTCTAATCCCACAGAGCTCTTATCATGCAGAGGTCAAAGAAAATGCAGGCAAAACCAACTCCCTGAACCTGTGGAGAGGAAGTGTGAATCTCCAGTAAAAGGTTTGAAATTATGGTCCGAGAGGAATGAGTCCCAGTCCCTAACACATGCAAGGGCTGTTTCATGTAAGAAAAATCAAGCTGTGTACATTCAGACATTTTGGATAAGTATTCTTACCTTTAAGCAACAGCCTTAAACTACTCTCCCCAAAAGTAAAAAATACAAACTCAAGATTCAGAGATCTCCAAGACACTGGATAGTGAATTCAAAGGCTCAGCAGTTCCTCTGGCTCAAAGCTCACCTCTTAGAAGTTGATTATTTTCTCTGTAGGCAGACAACTGTCTCTTATAGGCAACAGGATCCTGAAGATCTGTAAAAATTATTCTTTAAGAACAGAAGATTCACAAGATTGTACCTCTCAGGCTACATCTATGCCAGTAAACCTAAAAGACAAGTCATGGCCTTGAACACTCACACACATTTCTCTCTGACTGCTTGCCTGCTTTTTAGCATGTTTTGTACCATGCCAGCTAGTACACTCCCAGAAGAGGTTGAGATGTGGTTTGAGAAATAACAAACTTGCTGTAATTAACCTGGTCAAGGCCACCCTGCTCGGAGATGAAAGTAAATCTATCCCCACAGATGTGCATCAGCATTTTACATACCTGTAGGGACAGGGCAAAAAAAAGTCCCAGCCTCTTTTACAGCATGCAAACATAGTCTAACAGAAAAAGACATCATTTTTGGATGCTATGCTAGGGATAGGCATAAATATTTGCTGTTTTGTAAAAACACATCTTTAAATGGGTGCAAAAGATAAGGTCAAAAGTTGATTGATTACACAGTTAAACATCCACATGATTACGCAGCACTGAACACAAGTGTTTAAGAATCTAATTGTAGATTCATGTCTTATAATTTTCATGTGTAATTAGCTTCAGTAATTCTAGACTTTTTTTTTTTTTTGATAACCAGTTTCAACTTCTTTTGCACTTGCAGTGTGTGAAATCCCAGGCATTATACTTTCCTGGGATTTACTTATCAGTTATTAGACATTTCCCCATCAACACAGCAGAAATTAAGAATGAGATATGACAACACTTGCCTAAAAGCATCAATCATCTGACAGCATGAGGAAACCAGGCACAGATAGGTAGCAGCAAAAGTTATTTAACATGTAGTGATAACACACTACCTTCTCAGTCCTGTATGCTGTTAAGGAATGGGTGTTTACAGGGTCTAATTCTGTTAAATATGTTTATATCACTCGTGGAGTTCCACAGGGCTCCATCTCAGGCCCTGTGCTCTTCAACATCTTCATAAATGACTTGGACACAGGACTGGAAGGGATACTAAGAAAGTTTGCAGATGACACAAAACTGGGAGGAGCTCTTGACTCCCTGGAAGGCAGGGAGACCTCAACAAATCAGAGGACTGGGCAATCACCAACAAGATGAAGTCAAATAAGGGAAAGTGCTGGACTCTGCACCTGAGATGGGGTAACGCTGGGTGTTCCTAAGGACTGGGGAATGAGATGCTGGAAAGCAGTGCCACAGAAAGAGACCTGGGGGTCCTGGTCCATGGTAAGTTGAATCTGAGTCAGCAGTGCCCTGGCAGCCAGGAGGGCCAACCGTGTCCTGGGGGGCATCAGGAAAACCATCGCCAGTCAGTCCAGGGAGGGGATTGTCCTGCTCTGCTCTGCACTGGTGCGGCCTCACCTATTGAATATTGTGTGCAGTTTTGGACACCACAATATAGGAAAAATATTAAGCTTTTAAAGAGTGTCCAAAGGAGGGCAACAAAAATGGTGAAGGCCTTAAGGAGAAGGCACATGAGGAACAGCTGAGGTTACTTGGTCTGTTCAGCCTGGAGGAGACTGAGGGAAGACCTCCTAACAGTCTACAGTTTCCTTGTAAGGGGAAGAGAGAGGTCATACAGACACTGATTTCTTCTCCATGGTGACCAGTGACAAGAGCTGAAGAAATGGTCAAAGTTGTGTCAGGGGAGGTTCAGCTTAAATATTAAAAAAAAAAAGGTTCTTCAAGCAGAGAGTGGTTCGATGCTGGAATAGTTTCCCCAGGGAAGTGATCACAGTACCAAGCCTGACAGAGTTCAAGAAGCATTTGGTTAATATTTTCAGGCACATGATGTGACTCTTGGGCATGGTCCTGTGCAGGGCTAAGAGTTGGACTTGATGATCCTTGTGGGTTCCTTCCAACTCAGCAGATTATGTGATTCCATGTTTTGTTACTATAATGAAATTGGCAGAAATTAATTTCTGGATTTGAAAATTTTATTTTACAGACATCTAGGAATTATTGCTAAAGCAGTCCTTGTAAAACACGAATTTGAAATCTTATCATAAATCCCAGCCTTCCATGTGCTTATGGAGATTGTAATACAGTATCAATTCTCTATTCAATCAGGGTTGATTGTTCAGCATGATACTCTGCAGTTTTAATTTCTGCCGAAACCAAACACACATGGCTTCATAAATTCTTGATGATCTTTTCTTGTCTAAAGCTGCATATACCTCATGCATCCCTCTGCTCTGTTACATAAACAATTCATAGAAACAGCATGAGCTATGATCTTTTAATGTACAAAACACATTTTAATTGTTTGGTTGTCTTAATTGTACTTAAATTGTACCAAAGAATTGTAATTGTCTAGTAGTGGTGATGCATATAGGAACACTATGATGCAATTATATAAAATGTTTTTGGTTTTACTTTCAATATCAGCTGATAACTATTTTCTATGAAAGGTGCACTCTATGGGTATTGGTTTTTGATGCAAGCTTCTTTTGATTCATTCAGTTTCACCCCTACATAATAAGTTAATTAAATCTACTTTATCAGCATATTTGGCACATTCTGAAATGTTTTATATCGTAACATTTCAGCATATGAAGGCATGATTGACTATTAGAAAACAGATATCCCTAATACATATAATATATATGTTGTATATATATTAGCAAGACTAGCAATGGCCTCAGATTGATACAAAACTGTAAAAAACCCAGAGATTTCAGATGTGGGGGAATTTTTAGACCCGAATTTATATTTTTTGCTGAACACAGGTTCATATATTCAAAATTACAAACCTGATAGTTCTCTGGCGACTGCTTCTTAACAGTGAAGCATAAACAAAAAGTTGACTTGAGTGACACACTAAGTAGAAGTTGCCCTAGTTTCTTCAAGATGTGCTTCTGCATATAACAGCTTTTCTGAACTGGTAAGAGCTCAGCAGTCATATGAGTAAGTTAATGTGGCAGAGGTCTACAAAATTTATATTAAAATGAACAACTTTTGTAAACAACTGTGGTGGGTTGACCTTGGCTGGATGGCAGGTGTCCATCCAGCCACTCTATCACACCCCTTTCCACATAGACAGGGGAGAAAGAAAGACGGAAAACTCATGTGTTGGGATGAACACCATCTCAGCCAGACCCAATACAACAACTCTTGCAAGGTTATACATGTGTGCGTAAATATGTATAAAGACGATTTGTTCTATTCTAGTTATGAAAAAAATCACGAGTTAGAAGATTAAGCAAAATGGTGGAAACAATGGTTTCTGTGTTTTTTTCTATTTGAAGAGATTTTGCGCTTGCCATGGACATGAATGTTATAGGAAGATGCCTAAGGTAACTTAAGACCTTCTACTGCAGCTAGTGCACAAGGCCCAGCAAAATAAAAAAATCATAAAAAAAGGAAAAAGCAAGAAGAAATGTTGGGATTAGAATGAAATTAACATGAAAGTGGCAGAAAAAGCATGGGCTTTACCAACAAATTCCACCAAGTAAAACACAGAAGCTGTCCCATGAGTTGGCACTAGATTTAGGCTTCTGCCCAGCTTTGTAATGTCAATAACTACTAAAACCACAAAGCTGTGCTTCTTTTTATGTTTTCTTTGTATGACTCAATGATTCTTGAATTATGTTCCTCAATGTGGAACCATCCTAATAGTCTTAGTAGCTTACACAATGGTTAGGGCACTTAAGTGGAAAATTGAAATATGGGTTTTAATCTACTCATGCACAGAAAAGAACTGGACCTCTATCTCACTTTTTGTAAGTAATTTTTCTTTAACATAAAGGTGGTTGTTGAAAAAACAGATAGATTCACAGCTGAATTAAAAACAAAACCAAAAACAAACAAGCAAACAAACCTACCTAAGCTCTGCTCAGTTATTTGGAAGAATGAATGGGCATAACTGACCTTACCAGGAAAATCCAGACTGTTAAAAAGACCTTTTTGTATCTTCTCAGTGAGGCTTTCAAATGGAAGACTTAAGCTTTGTATCTTCATCTAATATACTGTGAGGTTTAAATTTAAGCATAGTCTTGCTCAGTTTTTTTAAATATTTGGCCCATAGTCAGTATCTTTAATGTTCCTCTTTTGACCCACATTCACTATTATGGGTGTTTGATATGATTGAGCTATATTTTAAGTTATAGTCTATTCCAGAGTGAGTGAAATGGAATTATAACTGCTGTGTGGCAAGATGGCTTGTCAGTATAAGCATTTATCAGGTATAGTGATAAAGATGCAACTTATGGTTTTGCAGCAGCAGTATAATCTCCTGGGTAATGGCAAAATGTAATGACATGGATGCTGAGTGAGGTGGTGACACCTGAGAATAAAGTGATAGCTTTATGAAGGGAGAGTTATAAAAAAAATATACGCATCACAGGGCTTACATCTCTGTGAGAAGTTTTTTGAAGCTGCTATCAGAGCATGTGGTATAGAAGAATATACTCTTCTGTAAGGTCATAAAATTAAAATCTATTTATGCTGACCATTTATGATTTTATGTTATCTGACCTTTCATAAAAGATACAGAGCAAAATATTATTGTTTTCAACACATTATACAAAAACCACTACTGCATTTGAGATATTTGAAAACATAGACACGTTTTTATGTGCAGTCATTATACATTTTTAAAACTTAATGAATTGAATCAAACATAACCACCCCAAATGAAAAAAAAAAACAAAACCACTCAGGTACAAAAAAAAAAAATTCAGCTTTGTACAATATTTTCAGTTTTCACAAAACTTATGTTAACAGTTTTCCATATCTGAGGCAGTGGCAGGGACAACTTCTAGAAATATAAACCACAACATTTACATAAGAGAGTCCAAACATACACAAATTTTATAAAATATGATCTGATATGATTATCTCTGTAAATAAACATGTAAAGGCTATCTTACATGGAACAAAATGATAATTTCATAGTCTTATAAAATGGCAACATTTTTCCAGTTTGAGTAAAAAAAGGTTATTTTGCAAGAACGCTATATGCTCATTTGAGCTCTTTTAGATGACATTTAACAGGAAGATAAGACTTGCAACGATGAGACTGTTGGTTTTGTTTCAATTTGTTTGGGTTTTTTTTTCCTGTAAAAGCTGCAGACTGCGTTGTTCAATTTCCCTGGTTGAAAACCATGTATGTTTTCATAGTAACTGACAAAAGACAAACAATTTTAATGAAGAAAAGCAGAATTTAAATTCCTATGATTTGGTTGAAAGAATTGCCTAGCTAAAGTAACAGACCTCAATTTTTTTTTTTTTTTTTTTTACTTTTTACCTCTTTTGTTAATTTATAAAACTAGAGTTTCAGAAACCAGATGCAGCTCCTACTGTGCGGTTAGAAAAGTGGCATGTAGCTTTGAATCACAGAATCACATGGGTTGGAAAGGACCTCTGAGATCATCAAGTCCAACCTTTGATCCACTACCACTGTGGTTACCAGACCATGGCACGAAGTGCCACATTCAGTCTCATCTCAAAAACCTCCAGGGATGGAGAATCCACCACCTCCATGGCGGCCCATTCCAATGTCTAATTACCCTCTATAAAGGATTTCTTTCTAATATCTAACCTAAACCTCCCCTGGCAGAGCTTAAGGCCATGCCCTCTTGTCTTACTGCTGGTTGCCTGGGAGAAGAGACCAACCCCCACCTGGCTACAACCTCCTTTCAGATAGTTGTAGAGAGCAATGAGGTCTCCCCTGAGCCTTCTCTTCTCCAGGCTAAACAACCCCAGCTCCCTCAGCCTCTCCTCACAGGACTTGTGCTCCAGTCCCTTCACCAGCCTTGTTGCTCTTCTCTGCACCTGCTCCAGCACCTCAATATCCTTCCTGAACTGAGGGGCCCAGAACTGGACACAGCACTCCAGGTGTGGCCTCACCAGTGCTGAGTAGGGAGGACTCGCCTTTTTATTGATCTAGATCCCATCAAAACAACTTCTGCTGATTTCTCTGAGGGACAGTTAAACTGAGAGTTTGAACAACTGCAAACACCTTCTGTTACTATTATTAGGACAAAAATTCTACACATTATTTTATGCAATATCTTCTGTAGAAAATCGATCAGGATAATTTCAAGTGAAACTATTGTCCACTCACTAACCATTGATTTAGGGGAAGATGACAGGTTTTGCAATACTGGGATAAGACATGATTTAGTCAAAAGGATATCAAGTTGTGCCTGTTCATCACAGCACGTAAACGGCTTGTTAATAAAATGTCGCTGCAGAGTTTGAGAAGCCAGCTGTCAGAAAATTAGAATAGGATTGTGGAAACTAAACCAGGCATAAAAAATATGCATGTTATTTATTTGTGGCCTTCTTGATTGCTTCCATTTCTCCTATTTCTAATAATTTTGCTCAACAATTTTTAAAAAAACAGTTTGATCTTTGGGTTTTTATGTGTTTTTTGGGAGACAGGCTCTTCTGCTAGAAAAAAAAGGAATGTTCTCTACAATTTGCTTTGTAAGCACAGAAAAAACTAATCTGTGTAATTACTCTTGCTAACAAGATTGTTCATGTTCCTTGAAACAATGAAGTATAATGATAACAATGTGCCATTTTGAAGAGCATTTTTGCTAATAACCTGGATGTGGCCAGAGATAATCACATATTGCAGATAAACTGGAAGACTTTTGTTTCTGTTTCAGATCAAAACCATACTCCTAAAATTTATAGAAAAAAATTCTCACAGGAAAATCTTTAAAGTCTTCCATGTAGATGAAAGATAATTTTAAGTGCTTGCTTCTGGAGTGTAGGTTAAAGAGCTCTAAGTATTTCAAATTGCAGTAGATGGCTCTCTGTAGGCAACTGAGTACCAAATGCTTTTTATTTGTGCTACGTTTCTTTTCCAGTAATTTACTGTCATCATAAGTGAAATGAACTTTAAAACAGTGTTTTAAGTTTGCAATGAAAGGAGAAATGAAAGAAGAAGAATGAAAATTTCATATGCTGGGTACAAAACAAGAGTAAAAATGTAGTACAACAAGGCAGATAGACCGTGAATATTTTTCATGAGTTTCTGTGCTAAGTCACACATAATGGACAAAAAGCTAATGCAAATAATGACACAGGGAAAACGGAGCAGGCAATCAATGTGAAACCACCCCCAGTTAGTGTAAAATGGTGACAAGTGTACTGTATTGAGAACGTGACTTCCTCTTTTCTAAAATCTCTTTTCTCAGGTGTATCAATGATAAAAAATAACACGGAAAAATTAGAGAGATCCAAAATCAGAGTGGAGAATTTACTGAAATGAGGAAAAAAATGAAGCAAACATAAATTTTCAGTTGTTTCTGCTGCACGGAACAGAAACTCCACAAAAGTGCTGAAAATACTCAAACCAATCATATGGTAAACTTAATGCTAATGTTTCTTGTTAGTAAATATCTCTTCCTCCGGAGAACAAAAAGAATCTTTACTTACCAATCATTACACTTCAGTACATAATTTGTTAATTGTTTTGCCTAAATTTAGAGATGCCTCTGAGTTTTCTGGGCAGTAAGTCATGCTGTGTCACAGAGACTGACAACTTTGCCAGAAAAATTACTAGAAACACATATTGATGACTATTGCATATTAAAAATATTAACCCTTATATATTCTACTGCTGACTCCCAAAATATAGGGTGGAAGAATTTCCAAAGAATGATATCTATGAATCACAGTGACATTATAAATACTCTACATTAAAAAATGAAGAAAACGTTTTCTGTTAAAGACATTTTGTTTGTATTTTTGATTCTTTCTTAGAAGTAAAAAAAATAAAATAAAAAAAAATTCTGATTTTTGAAAATATTATTTTCCAGTTCTTGTTCCAGAAAGAATAATTCTCTCTCTAATCTTTCTGTTTCAGAAACCTCAAGGACTTTTCAGACACCCGGGAAAGCAAATTTATACTTAATTAGGCTATTATACAACCACATTAATCTTGCTGCTGCTATAAAAAATGGTCAAGCTGCTACAGGTATCAGATACTGCAAAGATGTTAGACTTGAATCTTAAACAAAACAAAAAACCCACACACAATAAAGTATTTAATAAATCCTCAATATACAGTGCTTTATAAGTTGCGGGCTTTGTATAAAGTATTTTCATTAGTACTGTCTTTTCAGTTTCTGAGCATTGAAAAGATGATAGACAATGGAAAAGAACTAAGACCTTGTGCAAAGTCATCTACAGTATAGCAAGGTTATTTGGAAAAATGCAACAGCAAAGGACTGAATTTGGCATCTTTAAATTTATTGTTATTTAAATTATTTTTAAAGGAAAATTGTGACATTGAAAATACAACACACAATATCTGAATACTGGTGTTGATGGTCAGCCTTCCATTCACTTCTTAAAAAGAAGAAAAAAAAATAAAATTATATGCAAGTTTATGTAGGAGAAGCATTTGGAATTTCTTCCATGTAGTTTTATCGCATAGGTAGATGGGAGAGGAGGGACAATTAAATACAAGATTCATTCAAGTATCAAACACAGTGTTCAAGGCAATGGAGTTAACTTCCCACTCACCTTACTTGGCACTGACAAAATCTTATTATTTCCTGCACATGTCTTCTGTGGGAAAGTTCTTGTGTTGTCAGCTAAATGAGGAAGAGTATTGACAGCGAATGTGATCCCAGTAGTGAGGCCCATCGTCACGGTCCCTGCTGGGAAAGCAGACTCATCATAACACTTTGAATCACTTCAATATACTGATTCAGCATTTCTGATATAAGTAATTTAAAAGACTAAATTTAGCATAACATCAGGTTTGAGTTTAAAATAAGGGACATCCTTCACAATGAGGCACATTTGACAGGTAGGCTTCAAGTAAACAGACTTACACACATGCCCACAATCCCTAGTGTAAACATAAAAAGTAAATAACGCTCGTTCACCATGGCTTCACTTAAGCAGCAGTAGTTTCAAGAAATTGTTGTGTAAAGCAAGCAGCCTCTATCGAGTGCCCTCTTGATAGTTTAATTTAAATTATTTGCTGCATGAATTAGGAACATGATATGAAGCACAGAGGAGTGTCATGTAACCCTTAATGTCAGATCAGTCTGCCAACACCCAAGGAAAGCTGAGAACACTGTGCCTGACCAGTCTGTCAGCGTCCCATTATGGGGACTCCACTGAACAGTACATTTACAAGAAGGTGATTCAACTAACTTATTCGGGAACATGTCCAACAGTATCACAATCAAATTCTCTATTACATTTTAGAAAGGGAGACTTCCTCCTGAATCTCCCCACTTTTGTTGAGTGAGTTATCCAGTGCTAGCAACTGCTAATGCCCTTGAAGGATTCAAGCTAAACAGTTTACGGAGTAACACCCTTTATTAACAAACACACTGATAATAAAAAACTGGGACAGATTAAGGTTTGAAGATTGCTAATGTTAGTAAGTGACTGCAAAAATGAATTTGAAGCAATATATAGACAAGCTCTAGTCACCATTGAAAACTAATTCAAGATGATCACTTAATGTGCGTGAAGTTCTTACCCAATTGACATCCTTATGGGAGAGAATAGGTTCAGCCTTTCAACTGATCTCAGAAGTTACAATGGAGTCTTCTTTAATTTCTTCCCATTCTTAACTCATTTATATACTATTTCTTTATATTTAGGTTAAGCTTGAGTGACATACAGAAGTCTGCAATAGTCATACCAAAGTCCACAGAAGATTTTGAACGAGAAATTTTACCCACTACACAGCGTAGCCAATCAGTATCAATCCCAAAAACTTACTCCTGTTGAAGGCCTGAAGAGTCTTCTGTTTTGAACCTTCTGCCTATCTTACTAAAGACTGAAGAATACCACACAAGGCAATGTGCACTGCAGGACAAAAACCTGCTAGATATTATAAAAAATTATATTAAAAAAAAGTGCTAATAGTCTAAAAAAAATTTTATACACTCTTGTTTCTCCTCTTTTTCAGCATATATTGGAGAATAAAAATCTCATATTATGAATTATATTGTTTGAAACTAAGAGTCCAAAAATAAGCTTTGAAAGCTTTTTTCATTTTTATTCTTCAGTGGCTTAAGATGTTCCTTTTTAGAGAAAATTATAACCTTTGAAGACATTTTGAATATAAGAATTGTGGATGTAAGTATCTAAGTCTGTGTTTCTAGTCTAAGTCTAGACTTTCAAATACTGAGTTATACTATAACTCATTAGTTATACCAATCTTTTTAGAAGGTTAGTATAACCTGTAAGTAAATGAAGACAGCTGATTGGAACGAAAATTATTTTTCTTTTATGAAACTTTCAAATCAAATGCTTTTGATTCCAAATCCAAAGTGTATCTCTCAGAATTCTCTTTTCTCTTGTGCTATCATACCTGCAGAAAAAGTTTTAGTGATTCATTACAAAGGACACAATTCAGGAAACTATTCCTGTCAGCAGAGAAGAAGGCAATGATATTTCCAACCCATCTCATATGAGACAATATGCAGATATTTCTAATCCATGTTTTTGCCAGCATATGACATCTCACTGTGATATTCTTCAAGGAGAAATATTCAGATGATAGCCTGTTAAGATCTGATTGTTGAGAAATGCCTCTGCCCAAATTAAGATGAAAATGAGACCATATGCCAAAGTCAATAATATGGATTTTATTTAACAATGAATGTGAGGTAAAGAGATAGAAAGAAAAGAGATGAGAGATATCAAGCAGAAGATAGTTACCACCTGTAGATTCAGCAGCATCCTGTTTAAACTTTTTCACCCTGGGCTTCTTGGTGGTGGAGGTGTCAAGGGAATTCAAAGTTTTTCACTATTTATAAATTTTAGCAAAGAAATTATTGCTCATTAGCTACACAGTTCTCTTATTGCATTGGTTAAATTATTTCCTCACTCCTAATGCTAATTAGTGCACATGCTCAGCCTTTCTCTTCTTTTGAGTTGGTGAGTTTCTTTGCTCCGTGGACCGTGAGTCAGTGGGTTGTGATCCCCCCCTGCTGGAATTGCCTTTTACTCTGGCTGACAGGAACCTAATAAAGTTCAACAAGGGAAAGAAGTTCAAAGTTCTGTACCTGGAGAGGAACAATGCCAGGCACCACTACATGCTGTGGGCCACCCAGAGGGAACGCTGCTTGGGAGAAAAGGACTTGGGTTTCTAGGTGGTCACCAAGCTGAACGTGAAATGCCAATGCACACTTGCTGCAAAGTAGGCAGATGGCATCCTGAGCAGCATTAGACAGAGCAGGTCAAAGGTTAATCCTTCCCCTCTATTCAGCACTAGTGAAGCCACATCTGGAGTACTGTGTGCAGTTCTGGGCTCTCCAGTACAAGAGAGACACAGTCATACTGGAGAGAGTACAGCAAAAGGCCACGAAGATGATGAAGGGACTGAAGCCTTTCCTTCGGTGAGGAAAGTTTCACTCAGTTCAACCTAAAGAAGGTACATTTAGCTGATTTTTTAAAAAATTTAATGCAAAAACAAACCTGAATGTTAAAGCAGATTACCAATGTAATTTAAAGTTTCTTTACCACTACTAACACAGCTACAAGTAGGGCCTGAAATGAATGCTGAGTTTCACTGCAGTTTTCAATTTTTTTAGCTCTTGCTCTCCCTGGTGGATCTGCATAACATAGCGACACTAATGTCTTCATAAATCTAGATTTTATTGTAAGGAAAGGTTAATTAGCACATTTTCTTCACCTCCGGTAAAAGTCTATATTTATTGCAGTGCTGTTTTTAAGCTACTACAAACCAACCCCCTGGCTAAAAGAACTTAGATTTAAAACTTATTATAACTTACAGTTTAACAGATACCAATAAATTGTTATTTTTATTTACAGAAACAATTTGGCAAATTAAAGAGACAATCTGAAAATAACTGTTATTAAGAAAAATAAAATTCTCTTTCCTTTAACAAATATTGAATAAATATACCAGAAAATTATTAGAGAAGAAATCAGATTTTTAAGAGTTTTCTCTTAGTGACTAAAGCATTATTATCTATAGGTCCTGAAATCCTATGAGGCTTTTTCCAATGCTCTGGGAAGAGAGGTAATTTCTTCTCTAAGGCTTGTGAATCAGGAACGAAATGCATATATAGAGAGTGCTTTTGAATTTCTGTATTTCTTTACTTAGACAACAGCTGACTCAAGGTCTCAGACCTCTTTCTTTTACAATGGTGGTACACAGAAGCAACAGATGTTAAACTAGTAGAGCCCCTGGCAGAGTACCTTTTATGGCTCTAGTATTTATGTATGTTTCATGAAACTCTTTCGTCATGCCATGCCAGGAACGCTGATTGCTGTTATATAGTAATGTTGCAGTATTTTTTTGAGCCTGTTTTCCTAACAGTGACAACACTGAATTCCTGTTTTATGATGGAAGACACTACTCATTTCACAAAGAATTGTGCTATCATACCTTTGCGCAGAGAAGCATAACCTTCCATTATTTATTAGTTTGCTTAGCTAATCTTAGATTATCATTGAAGACATGCATGCCTGGAAATCAGGAATCCTATTAACAAATTGTTAGGCTGAGCAGCAGGCTCTTCCACATTAAGAGGTGTAGGCTTAGATGAAAAAGCAGACTTTTTAAAAAAAAAAAAACAGTACAAATTTGTATAATTTCAGATCAAGAAGGAAGCATCACAGGAGACAAAATTTGACAAGACACAATTTTTAAACCATTTTGCTTCTGAGTGGCATGACTAGTAGAGGTTATCAGTTTACAACTAAGTTCATCCGAGATAATTCTGCAATTGTATTTCACTGTTAAATGGGACACCAAATAATTTTATAAGCTTCTGAGGTCATTCCTGTAGTTACATTTTGGCTTCTGAGGAAAAATTTTTTGCAGTCTCCAACATAGTCTCCAAGTATAGTATATGTATTGGGTATTGGAGGCATTGGAATGTGCTGCCTAAGGAGGTTGTAGAGTAACTGTCCCTGAGAGGTATTTAAGAAGAGACTGGATGTGGCAGTTAGTGTCATGGTCTAGTTGACAAGGTAGTGTTAGATCAAAGGTTGGACTCAATGATCTCAGAGGTCTTTTCTAACCTAGCTGATTCTGTGAGTCTCTAGGTGAAATTAAAAAGTGAAATAACTAGAAGAAGAAAGCCAAAACACAACAGAAAAAAAAAATAAAAATCATTGCTGTATTATTGCAAGGTCAATATCATAAATTATTTTTAAAAAAAAATTAATTAAATACAGATCCTTTTTGATAGACCATCAAGGAATCATTGACATCATCATCCAAAAGGACACTTAGGATTTTCTGACAGCTCTAACAAGGCTGGCATGCCCTCAATCCTTTCTACTCTTTCTTAGTTTACTGAATATAACATATAAGTAAAAATTGCTTATTGCATTGCTTTTATTAATTCAGCTCCCTCCAGAGAAAACATATTTCTAGTTTTAAAGCTTTTATACATATTATGTTTTAAATGCAATCTAGTAGCAATTTATAATTCCTTGTTTAAAAAAAAAAAAAATTGACTTAACTTTGTGTTGGGCAACACATTAATACTTTGAAGGAACTTCTTAAGAAAGTCCTTGGAATAATTAAATTGTCAACAGCTAATAGCATCAAAACCAGTTTTTGCTGTTCACTATAATTGCCCCAGCAGGAAAAAAACTATCAATATCGCTTTCTGAAGTTCAATGCAGTTTCCATTCAGTGCACTCTTACTTTGATTTTCTAATATATTACTTTGAAACCTATGAGCTGAGACACTCATTACTTTTGACTACAAATGGCTGCAAAATTGATGGGAAAGCTGATTTAGACAGCTGACTCAATAAAAAGCCCCTTTTAAGATGTTTTAGTGACAGAACCTTAGTGACTAAAGATCCATGTGTCTTTCCTGCATAATATAAAAACAGAATTCTGTTTTGCAATTTTTGTTTCCTAAGGCAACAGAAGTAGATATGAAGATTATAGTCACATCTCCAACATAATCATATTCAGTTTAAAAGCTGTAGTATACACAGAAATATCTCAGAAGAAGCACTTTCTGCATATAAACCATCTGTATACCAAAGAAAGAACGGCAAGAGATTCAAACTAATAAACAAATATTTATATTTTATTTCAAAGAAGTATTTATATATTATTCCATTTATTTATTTTCAATCAGCTAAAGCAATCAGATGTTAATAGATACAAGGAACCCTGAATTTACTGTAGAAGACGATTCACAAAACTTACTGAAATTGGATTTACCTATCTTGTTTGTAGAGAGGCTCTGCCTTTGTAGATTCAGATGACTCTACATCTGAATTAATCCTATGAATAATCCTACTTTTCTCCACTCAGAAAATCGTTAAATTGTTTTCAAATACAGAACTGAATAGGTATAACTGAAAACAGCATTTTAGAAAAGAAAGGCCTTATTGCCTAGAGTATTTCCATTGTCATTACAACTGGAGTGTTATGTATATGAAAAAGAAATAGGATATTTAGTTCAGAGATGACAAGATCAGCTTGACTCTTTCTATTCATTGGAAGAGTAGACTGAAAGATTTGATATCTGCACAAGTAAAAGCAAATCACAGGAATATTCCCACATTTTCAACACTCAAAACATCCTCTGCAATATGAGTACTTGAACCTTATTGTTCACTCTTGACAGATTCCTATAGAAGGAAGAATGCTGATGTAGAGAATCAAAATATGCATTTATATGTTCTGGTAAAAAAATTATGGAAGAGTTACGCATTTTGTTGCACTGTTTTTCACTTTATTAGAACCAATGAGGATAGTTTTCTGGTAGCATGTCTTATGTTTCATGCCTTGTAGTAAGGGGAAAGAGTATAAAAAAAAAAAAAAAAAAGAAAGCTGAATAGTTAGTTGCAAAGGTTTAAAATTTGGTTTACTCTTTTTCAAAAGATAAACACTTCAAGATATATTTACATGGTTTCCTTCAATTTGTTTGTGCAAAAATACTATTTTTCCTGCTGAAGGAATCAAGACTATGTCAAGTAGGCTTATATTGATAGGCTGAATAAGATGCTTTACTATGTCCTGTCTCTACTACTTATTTAAGCACAAACTTATGGTTATAGTGTCACAATGAACATGATAAACATAGATATCCTGATGAATTGTTAATATCTATAAAATTTATAATTGTGAGTAGCCCTAGTCTTAGCATTTCACCTACATATGTATGAAAAGTTTGTATACCTTTAGGGTCATATATTTTATTCTGAGGCTAAATTCCTCTTTTGGTGAATCACTGGGTATACAATGCCTTAACATAATCAGAAAAAATTTTCTAATTATCTTGATTTTGCTCTACATATTGATGAGTCTCTTTCTGGGAAATCCTGATCGCTACTTGCCTTTTTCCATTGGCTACACCTTGGATTTATCAAGTCTACACCTTTGCATAATAAAATATCTTTGAAACGGATTATAAGATATGGATAAAACTACAAGTCTTTAACTCATTCAACCAAAGTTAGCACATATTATTTTATTCTAACGAATAAAATAATCGTCTATAATAATCCACAAAAAAAGTGAGTTGTAATGAGTCACAAAAATTGTGATTTAGTAAAAAAAAAATAGTTGTAATTGATATTTAAGCTGAGTTCAAAAGCCTTTGTCATACACTAGCAAATAAATATACACTGTAATTGATGATTTCCGTAATTTTGTGGTAGGGATAAGATTTTTTTTTTTTAATTTAACTGTATCACCTTTGCATTAATTTACTGGGTTTCTGGTTTGCTGAAACCTTATGATGGGCATCAGCAACACACAAAACACAGCATTTTGACTATTGAAATATACCGGGCTTATATGTCAAACTTCTAAAGTCACTTTGTGATTTCTGCATCAGTTGCAAAAAAACCCCAAACTGTATTGCAGAAATATTTTGTTTTCCATCTGATTCTGCCCATTTTTGAATATCCATTATAAACCACCATAGTAACTGCAGTATTGTGAAGGACCTATTACAAAATTATACTTGAAGATGCAGTTGCATCAAAGAGTTCAACTACTAACAAAACATAATGCAATTTTTCAAATCCAGCCAGATGGCTTATGATCCATTTTATCTTTTAGTCACAGGACTAAAAATACCTTTGTTTAATTTTGCTGTTCATATCCTACTCCTTTATTTGTCTTTTTTTTCCTTCACAAACAGAAGCCATTTTGGCAAAACTTGATAAAATAAAGAAATAGAAGAGAAAGGCAACTGAAATTTCTCCTATATATCCTTTGTGATATTCAGAATCCAATCATACAGAGCTCTGAGCAGCCTGCCCTAGCAGACCCTAGTCTGAGCAGGGGTTGGACTAGCAAATGTCCATATGTCTCTTCCAAACAAAACTGTCCTATGACTCTATATTCCTGGAAGCCTTTGCTTTAGTGTCAAGGCTGATTTTCAACCCCGTGGTAACATAAAAAAATCTTAATTGGGGATGTAGCTTTAAACAGAATGACCCATAGAGATCTTGAAACATGGTATTGAAAACAGCATTCAAATAAGCATCAAATTTGAAGCTGTAGCAAACAGTGGCAACTGTCCAACTAGATTTAAAAGCTTTTAGATTGTTTATGTAATTGGGGCAACAGAGGGTAAATGCACTTCAGTGTAAACAAATAAATAAATAGTTTAGCAAGATACTAAGACTAGGCAATTTTTATTAAATTTATTAAAACAGTCACCGAGCATAGTGATCTGAAAAAGATTTTATGTTGTTATTCTGAAAAGCAAAAAAAACAAACAAATATTCTGCAAGTGATGAAGTGTGGGAAACATACAGTGTTTACAATCACCTTGTTTTACTAACAGGGGAATGCTGATATTACCCCTTAAGCTTTCACCCAATCTTGCAAAGTAGACTTGGTCTCTTAATGTCAATACGCCAAATTAAAAGTTAATATTAATGCCATTACTTTTATGATGCTCTTGCAGTACCTCATTTATCTCATAATGACTCATAGGCTTTTCTTTACCACACCATGATTAGATAGGGAAGTGTTATGAACAGAAATGACAGGAAACAAGACTCCAAGCGTAGAGGGTGATTTTTTCTTTGCCCAGAGACTCTGAGGAAACCAGAAACCCAAAGTCTTCTTACACATCTGTCAGAATTAGTTCTTCCTCTCTATCCTACACATAGTACACAAAATTTGGTACATATACATATGTGTATGCATACATATGTGCTTATATAGAGAGAGATACACATGATTTTTCTTTTTATAACTTATTGCCATACCTTAGAAAAGTAATTTTCTAGCAATGATGTACATTGCAAAAAATAATAGCAGACCTCAGCATCAACGTCAGAATCCAATGCTCTGACCAAGTTCTTTTAAGTACTTCACACATGGAGGGTGTACTACTTAATATCAAATTCACTCATTTTTAAGATAGCTAATGTTACGTGGTACTTCTGATTTAGCAGAGTGATACAAAATATACTACATGACACAATAAAATATATGTTATATGTAGCAACATACACCATAACAATGAGATACCTCTTACTGGTCTTCCTGATAGGCTCACTCTCAAAATGCTGGGCATCCCCAGTCATCAGGAGGGGACATCTGGATTGAAACCAACTCAAGCCCCTCTCTCTCATCAAAATTCTATTGCTAATTGTGTAGTTTTTATACTCTGTGTTGGGCTGATATAATATCAGTCCAACACAGGGTATATATAGGAGTAGGGAGTGTGTGTGTATATATATGTGTATATATATATGCACTCCCTACATGTTGGTCTGGCTAAGTAGGGGAGACATTAACACTCTTTTGAGTGTGAATGAACCAAGGGAGAAATATTTACAGCAACAATCGATACACCATAAAACAAAGGCCACCCTCAGCCTATTGTCACACTGACAAATACTGTTGCTGCTGAACAGAGAACGGTGTCACTGATTTCAGCAACAATATATTTGCCTTTCTCAGATTAAAATTTACAAAGCCTCTGTAAACAAACATATACAATTAATGCATTGCACAAGAGGTTTTCCAAGCAGAAGGTTAGGCTGGCAACTTGAAAAATCTTCTAGAGGAAGCAACTGTTATCCTCCAGTTGACAATAGAGTGTAGCATTATTCTACCCTGATGTCTTCAGAATCCACAGACATTGACAGAAAACTTCTTGTTTCTATGGACAGCTCAACTATGAAAAAAAAAAAAAAAGGCAGTTGCAAACAATCATATTAATGACTAAGCTACACAGCATGTCAGTCCAGAGGCCCATCAGTCCAGCATTCTGTCTTCACCATTAGCTAAAAGCAGATTACTCTGATGCAGCACAGTAATTGGACTCATTTGCAGAGATGTTTTCCCAGACTATTCTGCCACCCACTAGCAATCTGCAAATTCACAAGCCTGAACTTATATTTTTATTTTCTAACAACCATCAAGGGAATTATTTCCCCCACACATTTGTAATAACCATAATGCCTTGTGACAGGTAGATCTGCACACTAATTTTACACAGTGAGAATCTACTAAGAGGTAGTTGGACTGATTTCTGCTGTTTCTGTAGCTGTCAAAAGCTAGATCTGTGCTAACACGTACTACTTTTCCCAATCTAGACTTCTATCCTATTCTACAGATTCCTAATTAATTCATTCAGTGTCATTGTTCTTTAGATGTCTTTCACTCTCCCTGTAAGAAAAATGTTTTGAAAATTACTAGTTACATTTGTGCCAATGGTATAACTGATATCCTGTGATGGATTTTCAGAAGAGCTGGTTTAACTCAACAAGAAAGAAGCGAGTCTCAAATCCAGGTGTTTTTCATTTTTGGTCAAACTACGTGAGATGGAAACTTATTTTAAACTATTCAATGAAAAATGAAAATAGAATAAAAAATGCTTTCTACAACACAGTTCTTATTTTCTTTATAGCTCATGCTGTCAGCAATGTTCAAATAAGAATAAAAGATTCTCTTCGGCTTGTAATGGAGCTGTTTGTCATTTTTTTTCCCTGATGTTTTTTTCAATATAACTTTCAAGCATACAAGTATCTACCACAAGGTTAATCATTGTATTGCACTCAGGCAGCTTGTTTGATGTTACACTTTTTCACAAACTACCTTTATGATTTAGAAGTTTAATTCCCACTTACATTAAATGAAACAGTCCTGTGCAAGAAGACAACAAGATGGTTGTCATGGCCACAAAACAGAGTCATTTTTCAGAATTCTACCCATAGCAGTTACAATTCTTTTCTTGTGTATATGAAGCAGGGTTTTTTTTTCTTACAGGCAATTACTATTTGATTACTAATAAAAATACAAAACCTCTAGAAGGAGAAATTAAGAGACATGTAGCCCAGAGCTTAGCCTGATGGGTTTGACAATACCTGAGTTACGTGGACTGCAGTTAAAGTTTCTACTTTGATTACTGAGACAAAGTTTGAACATGAGGCTTTGGCTATGATCTGCTATGCCTGTATTTTATATTGCTAAGTAGAACAAAGACAGGCATTAATCTGTAGCTCCAGATATAAGTGCATGGGTAAAGTCAAGTTTTGTCTAGGTAGAATTCAAGCCTTTTAACCAATTGGAGGCATCCATAATACATTTACATTAATCCAGGTTTCATCTCAGTTCATGCAATACTGACACTCTGGCTCCTGATACCTCGTCCCTTAATCAATACCATTTTTCTAGACAAATTGCCAACACCCCACCTCTTGACACCCCGACCCTTTACTGATAGCAGCAGCATGGGCAGGATACCACCCACATTATCCATGTAAGGTATGATACTCTCAAATCACTCTGGTGGAATCAAGAGTGTGAGCAACTCCTATGTGTACTCACAAGGTATTTGCATGTTTGGCTTTATGCTGCCAGAATACCAGGATACGAAGTGTCCTTGGCACTCTGGCAGAGCCATAACATCATTTATGATCCTGTATTTGTTATCAGTGATTGGGTGAGTTGTTATATGGGCATGTTGTTGCTCATCTTTCTTACTGCCTCAAAAAGCTTTTTTTTCGATAACATGTTGTCAGACTCCATTACCGTTCAGACCAGAGGTACCTAGTCATAACTGTTATTTTTGAAGTTTTTCAGGCCAAAATATCTGAAATGTGATAAATCTGTTGTATCCATTAAGTGGTGTATCCATTAAGAGGATGAGAGAGTATGTGAAAGTGCAAAGCATTCTGGCATTACTGTTAGAGGACCAAGTAGAGGTGAAAGAGGCCAGTCCTGTTGAGGTGCCATTCTGTTGCCTTTTGAAAGCTGTCACCGAAGGGAAAAAGCTCCAAGCTATGCCCAATTATTTTCTGGGAAAAAAACCTGAAGTCTTGAAGCAGTTAGTTAATATGGAAGAGCTGCATTCAGTGCCTAGTCTAATTCACTTGTGTTCTTTTTCTTGCTCCTCCACTGTCAGTGAAGTCTCTTCCCTCATGCCGTTCCATAGCTTAGGCCCAGCTTCTTTAGATGTTCTACTGAACTTCCAAAAGAAAATAATAGAGTTTTGATGAAGTATAATAGCTATTGCTGCTTAGGGTTTTTTTTTTCTTTCTTTCTATATTGATTATGTTGATTAAGGAGAGAGATACCACTGCAAATTTTGAAATACTTTTTTTTTTTTCCACCAGGACAAATTTTTTATATGTTTCTTTGAGAAAAATAAGCAGTTGCCTGGAAAAAAAATGAAAAATTACTATTGTTTTTCTTTTGAATTTTAAGAATAGAATACAGCAGTGGAAAAGAAAAATGACTTGACATACGTCTCAGCTGCAGGTCATTGATTTCCCTTTTAATCTAAAAATTAACCTTCAAAGACACAGTACTATTATACAGCTTAGGCAAAAGTCACCTGTTTTAGGAATGTGGCTGTCAACATAAAGAAAGCAGCAAAAATATTTTAAGTCATTAGTGTCATTAGGAGAAAATACTGTAACTATGTGTATGAGTGAAAAATGAAAGTAATTTACTGCTAACTACAAAAACTGGAAACCAACTAACAAATGTTCCTGCATTTATTAAGAATTTGTTTAAATTCTTCTATGTAGAATGAAAGAACAGTTAAACAATACATAGTTAACATCCATGACTATAAAGACAACTCTTCCTTTATTAATGATAGGTTTATAATTGAAAGAAAAACTATGTGGTAAATGATATAGTTCATGAAAAAAAATGAAACAGAATTAAATTCCTGTAATTTTCCCACAATTTAAAAGGCAAATATTGCAATTTTATGTCCATAAAACTATACATTTAATAAAATATATTTTAGGTTTTCAACTTGTTGCAACATTTCCATAAAATTAGTTTAATTTTTACTTCTCAAAAATTTTGTGTGAAAGGAGAACATGGTACTAATATTTTTAGCAAAGCATCAAGGATTTACACCAACAGAGGAGTAAGGATTATGAAGTACTAATTATAATTGAGTGCTTATTAAGCATTCCAAGCACCCACCATTTATATTTCTAACACATAAGCCAAACTCTACTGATGTTAATTACATTAATCATCTCATTATCTTCTCTGGGACTGCCATAAATGAGTTAGACAATTATGGTGGTTCCTTTTTTTCACAGATATCTGTATCAACGTAAAGATTAGTACTGACAAATAAATATAATCCTAAATACTTTTCCAAATCACATCATTTTATTTTCCTGTGGAGGAGGATCAAATACAATATTTTCCCAGTATACAAAATATAATTGTCTGTTTAAAATAACTTCCAGAAATTCTGGTTTGCTTGGGGTCTTTTTCTCTTTTTTTTTCCCCCCCCCCCCAAAAAAAAAAAAAGGGTAAAAATCCTTCAAATTAAATTTTCTAGATGAACTTGTAAATCCTTAATTTATTGTGCAATACCCTGCAAACTTTATACTGGAAGGGAAATTATTGCCCTGCTTAGCTAAAGAAAACACCTTAAACATAAAATATAAAGATAGAGGTGACAAAATGACTAAACATTACTCAACCCATCAAAGTTCTTTTTAGCACTGAATGTCTCTCAGGATGCCATTTAATTGTTGCAACTGTGTCAATGCTTTTTGACTCAACAATTATGCTTCATAGGCAATTCCACATAGTCATAAGTCTTTGCACAACCAAATGTTTCTTGACATCTGCTCTTTTTTTTTGTCTCCTTTCTTGCTCCTCCCTCCCCACACAAATCTGACCCCACTGGTTTTTTTTCATTATGAAGCAGAGAATAACTGTAAAAAACAGTAACTTCTGTTTTAAGTCTAAGTAGCTTTATCATTAAATCTACCTTTGCAATACTTGTCACATCCCTCTCTCCCTACCTCCCTCTCTTCCTCCCTCCATCCCTTCCTTTCCTTCCTTTCCTTTCTTTCCTTCCTCTCTTTCTTTCTCCCTCCTTTGATTTGTTGGTCATTGTTCACAGTTATGCCTCCAGGGTATTTTCACGTATAAAGTAAATAAGGTCAGTACTTTAATACCTTCTCCATCTTCAGAAACTGCTTTGTGTATCCATAAATAGACATTCAACATGATGATAGGCAAATAAGTGTTAAAAAAAAAAAATTGCAATTGCTGGGAAATATTACAAATTGTGCTGCATTATAGATTTAAGTGTATCAAGTGATAATGCATATGGCACGAGATAGAAAACGGCCAGTGTTTAGACTTGTCTCTAGTTAAAAAAAAACACAAACAAACCAACAAAAAGAAAAACCCACACAAAGCTGTTATTATTAAGTTAGATGGTGGGGATGCTTCAGAGACACTTCAAAAGAAATATTGCCATTTTACTGTCAACATTGGGATGGGATATTCATATGTGTAAGAGGAATTCCAAAAATCTGTGAAAGATTATACCACAGGATCAGGTTCCAAAGAAAGACTGTGCTGCTGCTTGTCAAAGGTTTAGCCCTATTATTTCTGCATGGTTTTTATCAACCCATAAATTTTGCTAATAAGTAAGAAGAGTTCGCATAGAAAAACAGATCTCGTGACATGGGGATTTAAATTAAAATTTATTGCTACACGATAAGAACTAAGGGAATACTTATATATACGACAACTCTAACTAGTTTTCTTATAATAACAAACTTACACATTTACAAATACCACCCCTCCTTCTTTTCCTCAAAAGCAGTCCAGAGGAAGAAGGAGAAGGGAAAAAAAGTCTTTAAGGTAACAGTTCCAAATCACCACAGCTCAAAAATCTCTCTCTTTCTCTCCATCGGAATGTAGGGGAGTCTGCCTCCTGCCTCTAGCCGCTTGTCTACGGCTACTGAGGGTTTACCGTGGGCTTCAAGGGAACACTCGTATCACCATGTCGTCACCACAGAATATAGGGCTCCGTGGAGGTTCCTTCCACAAGGAGTTTTAGGGGGTTTCCTAAAAGACACCACTCCTCCCCAGGTCACAGGGGTTCTGTGTTTCTTTTGGTTCAGTCCACACCCAAGAACACTCTCCGGTGCTATGCTCTGCTGCTCCAAATAGCCTCTTCTCTCGGTCTCTGGAATTCTTCTGACTTTCTGCTTTTGGCCAGATGCCCAATCTTGGCTCTCAGCCACGGCTGGCCACTCCAATTTGCCACTGCTCCCCCATTTCCAGTGAAAGGGGTCATTCTTTCATCACACCTGGTCCAAAATTGCACTGGGCCCCTGCTATAGGGGGCTTAGTGTAAGGCTCAGATTTCGGACAAGTCCCAAGGTTATGAGGGGGCTTGGCCCCTCAGAGTTCATCAGCTTCTCCACCATTCCATCGTTGCAATTCTTCTGCAGCTTGTTGCATGCGGCTTCCAGGTGATTCAGTCTTGGCCTCAAGCCATCCAGGCCAGGCCCCGGGACTGGCTAGACCCTGGAGGGGGACCCGCACGAAGGTGTCTTCGCTCCAAATAATCTTCCACAGGTGGCAGGGTTTTAGTTTTTAAGTCTTTTCCCCTGCTGGAGGGGGAGAGGGGGCTCCCCGCCGGGCCTCTCCTCCCCCCTTCTGCTACACTGACATTGGAGGCTACATTGCTATCTCTTGTCCTCTTTCGCTCCTCTCCGGGCTGGAATTTTCTTCTGCGCAATCCATCTTCTTTTCCGGTTTATTAAATATGTCATTTGTAGAGATGTCAGCATAGTCTTTGATTAGCTACTTGGCCGGAATTTCACCTGGAGTCAACCATTCCCTACTCCAATACTGGGGGAATGGGCTACACCATGACACTGCTATTTATTGTAACTACCTATCTCAGCTGATTTGAAGACAAATAAATGATATTTTATAGGTCACTGAATTTTCACACATAACCTTTAGAAGATTAAAAAAAGGCAAAAGAGAATAAAAAAAAAAAAAGAGAATGAGAATTTTCAAATTTTCTAATGACTGCTGGCTTGTTTAGAATTGTGAGCGTTGCATAGTTTAGTACAAAAAAAACCAGCAAAAAATATTTCAATAAAATTAAAAAATGTAGGCTTCTGTTTGCTCATTTGTAATTCAACTAGATGTGTTTTTAGAAAAAATATCCAACCTTGTCTGTAGTTTAAAGTCCAAATGATTATTTCCGCTGTTGATTGATCAACTCAGTAGGTGTAATTTTGCTCTTTTCTTCTACTTCAAGCTGTTTTCTGTTATTACTTGTTCATTCGCAATATATACTATATATTCACATATATAGATTCTATACCTATGAATATCAAATTATTCTGTAACTTTTCTGATTAAACGAAAATGATTGAGTATGTTATGTTTCAACCATTTTCTTTTTGGACTGCAGATACTAGAACTGCTCATGTCATTCTATTATTACTTCCACCCATGCACAGTGAAGAAGTATCCTTCTCAGTGCTCAATATACTGCTGTCTTTATCCAATGTTTAATCTTTACAAAAATCACGTAAAAGTGTCTTAATTACTTTTATTTCATTCACATTGAAATGATTTCTTTGTTTTATTTCAGATTCCAGAAAATGTAGGATGGGTTTCTTTTTCTTTTGAAATTTAAAAGCCCAGGAAAAGCTTCTGTTGCTGAAATGATTATTACTCTTCAGAAGAAACAAAGGCTACTCTTCTTACAGTGGGTATATTTCAGTTCTCTTGCTTCTTACAACTAATATCACAACATAAGTGCAACCTTTGAATTATAGTGTATTCTTAATGCGTTTGAGAAAAGTTCCTTTGAAGTCTGATGAAAAGAGTACAGGAAGGACTTTTTATAATATTTCTTGCATAGAATTCTCGTTTAATAATTGATTCTTGTTCACAAAATGAAATCTTCTTGTTGCCAAGGCTCATGCAGGTTTTGTTGTTAATTGCGTATCAGCCTTACTGAAATTTAAAATTATGTTTTACTTATGTTGCTTTCTGAAATGTTACTTCACTGTAAGTTAACATAAATTTGCTGTCAAGAGTGTGGCTCTCTCTTTGTCTTAGCATTATCCTGAAAGAAAAAAAGAAACTGCAAGAAGGTGATATATCCTATTTTTTGCAATTTTTCCAACCTAAATATATCTATATATGTATTTATTCCTATATACATAAAATTATTGCATTCCAGCTGCTACAGTTTAACTTCAATCTTATAGAAAAGAGCAGAATTCTTAAACTCTTTTTGGTCTTAATCTTAACTCCTACTAGTTTACCTTTTAACCGTTCTTCTTATGACATTAGTCAGTATTAATGAATATTTGAGCACCCAAACTCAAATATTTCTACTTTCTGAATATCTCATGAACATAAATGAGGCAAAGGAAATTCATTTTTAGACAGGGAAAAAAAACAAAAGGTGTGATGACAAAGAAGAGCATGGAATGAAGATTAAACAAATGGCATACATTAAACAATAAAATTCTGTTGTTCAATAAATTCTGTAGCACTTAGTTCACAGGCCTAGTATTATAAAGATGTAAAGTAGCCAATAACAGATTTTGTTTCCTTTTTCCAAAATTTGTATCCTCTATGAATTAGCTTTGACCTACATTCTGTAATGCCATCAACTTCTGGCATTTAGAGAATAATTTTGCCTTATGTCTAATTACTATAGAGCAAAGACTTTATTGAACAAGAGTGTTTACGGAAGATATTTAATGTTTAAACCATTACCCTTTAATTATGACAACATTAAAAAGTCAGTTCTGCTGTTTGTAATTGATTTTCAGAAGCAAATCCTGACAGTTATATTTGAATCACAGAATCACACAATATGCTGAGTTGGAAGGGATCCATAAAGATCATCGAGTTCAGCTCCTGGTCCTGCATAGGACCATCTCCAAGAGTCACACCATGTGCCAGAGAGTATTGTCCAAACACTTCTTGAACTCTGTCAGGTTTGGTGACGTAACCACTTCCCTGGGGAAACTATTCCAGCATCGAACCACCCTCTGCTTGAAGAACCTTTTTTTAATATCCAACCTAAAACTCCCCCGGCACAGCTTCAGGCCATTCCCTCAGGCCCTATCATTGGTGATCACAGAGAAGAAATCAGTGCCTGCCCCTCCTCTTCCCCTCCCTAGGAAGTTGTAGACTGCAATGAGGTCTCCCCTCAATCTCCTCTTCTCCAGGCTGGGCAGACCAAGTGACCTCAGTTGCTCCTCATATGGCTTCCCTTCAAGGCTCTTCACCATTTTTCTTGCCCTCCTTTGGACACTCTTTAAGAGCTTAATATCTTTCCTATATTGTGGTGTCCAAAACTGCACACAATATTCAAGGTGAGGCCGCACCAGTGCAGAGCAGAGCAGGACAATCCCCTCCCTCGACCAACTGGTGATACTTTGCCTGATGCCCCCCAGGTCACAGTTGGCCCTCCTGGCTGCCAGGGCACTGCTGACTCACGTTCAGCTTGCCATTGACGAGGACCCCCAGAGCCCTTTCTGTGGCACTGCTTTCCAGCATCTCATTCCCCATCTGAATGTACATCCAGGGTTTCTCCATATAATATAATTCATATATAGTGCATGAAAAAAAATTACATTTTGAAATTTTGTTTTCTTTATGATTGCCATATTTAACCCCAGCCAGCAACCAAGTACCATGCTGCCGCTTACTCACTGCCCCACCAGCAGGATCAGGGAGAGAATCAGAAGGGTAAAAGCTGGAAAACTCATGGGTTGAGATGAAAACAGTTTAATAGGGAAAGCGAGAGCTATGCATAATGTCAGAGACCACATTCGTATCTCAGTGGATTGTTTGACTGATGGGTCAAATAAACCATATTGTCTGCTTGGGTAGGGGGGACAGGGCCAGGCCTAGGCCTGCAGCCAACAAGGCCACGTCCATGCAGAGCACATGGCAAGGAAAGCCAGAGGTCTGGGCTGTCAGTAAGGTCTGCCTGGTGGCCCCCCACCCCCTGCAGCTTCTAACTGGCTGTGGCACCCTTCACTTTGGCAAAGGGGATAGTGAGTGGCAATGATCCAAAGGTCCTGCCTAGAGGGAGTGGCCACAATAACCAGAGTCTATAACTAGACATGTACAGGATCTGTATTTCCCTGTTGATCTCTGCCCTGCTGACCTGTCAACATGTGAGCTCTGAGTGGTAAATATGTCTCTCTCCTCTCTTTGTCTGTTTATTCTTCCTTCTCTTAATCTCTCTTCCTTTACTCCAGTGGGCAACTTGTCCGTACTTAACTTATGGGTATTTCACTTAAGTTTGTGTTTGCTGGGTGTAGCAAAGGTTCCCTTACTATAGCAATGCTTGCTAGTTGTAACCTGTTGTAATGCTTTTGTGAAGTTGCATGTTATTTCTGCTAAACCCTTTTTGCCAAAACCCCTATTTTCTCACCAAATTAAAGGCAATCTCTTAGAGAAAAATGTGTATTTTTTCCCTGGACATGAACTCAAGGTACCAAAGAATCAAAAGGCTTTGCAAGAGTTTGCTTGGGAAAATCTCTTCAAGCCTGAAATAGAAGTGTAACACCTAGTAAAGCGTGGAGTTTCTAAAACAGGTTGTAACATATGTAAGCAAAGTAAACAAGAAATTAATTCATTGCTTCCCATGGTCAGTTCACCCATCTCCAGGAGAGCAGGGCCCCATCACTGTAGGACCACAGGCTCACCTCACAAGCTCATCAAAGGATTTTACATTTAAAAGATACAAGGCCTCAAAAGCCACCTAAAAGGGCCTTCGCTTCTTTTATACCTTCAGGCTGCACACAGGAAAAACGCTACAATGCTTTTTGGAGGTCAAAAGAACACACTTTTGCTGGAAAACTTTGGGAAAAAAGGGAACTTGGCAAAAGTTGGAAGCAAACATTGAATCAATGCAAAGCATTTCACAAAGCGTTGACTCAGCAAATTACAAGCCATCCAGGTTTAAGTTACCCAAATATCAACTAAAACAAATTAGGAGAAGAATAATAAAGAGAGAGAAAGAGAGAATTATAGCTATCACCTTAGGCCCAACATAGAACCAGCTACCACAAATCCAAGGACAATAGGGCTGTGACCATGGGGAGGTTGGTTTTATTTGCTCTGGACTCTTGTGGCCACCCCTCACCCCCGAGGTGGGACTTCCAGTGTGTCAGCCACGCTGGGGCTGGGTTAGGGGCTCCAGGGGGTGTGGTGTGGGGCAGTGTTCCAGGTGTGCCAGTGGCTGACAGCTGCAGTGGTGACTCGTAAGGAGGCAGAGTATGGGGGGGACAGAACACAGTCCCACCTTGGCAGAAGCTGATCTGTCTTCCGCATACACAGAATTGTTTCAAGACAGTAATAACTTTTTTTCCAGACTCTCACAATCATGCATAAGGGTTATTTAGGAAGACAAACATCACAGCTCCACACATCCCCGTCTTCCTCCTTCCTCCACCCACCTCATATACTGACCATGATGCCATATGGTATGGAATAACGCTTTGAGCAGCTTGGATCACCCGTCCCAACTGTGTCTCCTCCCAACCTCCCACATTCCCACAACTTCCTTACCAGTATGACAGTACAAAGAGCGGAAAAGGCCTTCGTCTGTGTAAGTACTGCTCAGGAATAACAAAAACATCTCGATTTATCAACCCTCTGTTCAGCACAAATCCAAAATATTTCTGCATACTAGCCAGTGTGAAGAAAACTATGCAAAACCAGCACAATTATCTAAAATCCCAGACTAGAATATTAAAAGGATTATGATGTTACCACCTTATAGAGCTCTGAAGTACTGAATGAATATATCTGCATGGTGCTTCAGGAATCCTATTAAGCAGCTGAAAAACAGTGATGTGTATTGCTATTCTTCCTAGCTCATATTCATTTAACTTCACGTTACCTATTTCACTTAAGTTGAACATAGTAGTTTCTTAGGTAAATACCAAAATAATGCCTGCCAGTATTGAATTCTGTTAATATACCTGTAATTTTGTATTTTGTGCACTCTCAGTAAAGTGCATTGAGAAACAACAAGTTAATCACGTCATAAAACAAGCCAGTGCCATAGAGTGTTCCCAGGTGCTGAGACAGACTATTTACCTGGTTAACTAGTGGGAACAATCCCAGGCACAGCCTTACTCTGCCCTGCCATAAGGGCGAGAGTCCAGTCCCTGTTGTGTAAGGGACTTGTAGGTACACTTATTCAGGGAGCGACAGACTTCAATAGTATGGGCAGGAACCTTTCTGTGGCACCTGGCTTCGGTGTCAGATAATGGCCCCGTAAGTGTTTAATTTATTAGCCCTGACAGGTATGATTACGTACAAAAGAGTAGATGCATTTTATTCCTTAAAATGGGCTTTAAAGTTAGTTGAGTTTAATGGAAAGGAACCTTTGAAAGTTACTGGTATGTAAAAAGTCACACAGCAATTTCATCTAAATTTAGATCTCTACAAGCTGCCATCTAAGTTATCCTACACTCTCATTACGGCCAAAGGAGAGGAATAAATATCTCCACGTCTCATTTATGGTAGCTGTTTGTCTTAAAACAACCTGAAATTCCTCCTGTAGGTGTTTATTTTCCTTTCATTGATTACAAATTGATCCTTGCTCAGGTTCTGAAGGTTAACTTTTAGAACTCTAAACATAGCTTCGAAATTAATCCCAACCTGAATTAGCTGTTAGCTTTTTTGACGGTAAAATACTAGGAAGTGTTTTCTCAGATGTGTCACAACACTATTCAGTTTCTGCTGCTTCCTGTAGTAGAAAATGAAAGTTTCAAACTAGGTTTGCTAAGCAAAAGTTCTTAAAACTATTTAACCAAGAAGCACACTTATATAAAAGTTTGTACTCTACCTTTTGTTTTACTTTGTTTAGCATAGGTCTTTGAATTGGGTATTTTGAGTAAATTAAAGGGCATATGTATAAAATATTTACCATCATTATGATCATAAAAAATACCCATATTTTTAGGGTTTACATATAGAACAAAAATACTGATAGAATGATAAAGGCAGACACATATCTGTGATAAAATTATAAATGGTTTCATATATCAAATGCTACTTTTGCAGTTTTGCATTTACAATTATCTGAAAAGTCAGACTGAGATGCCAGTATCATATGTTTTGTATTATTTCTCTTTCTTTAGTAGGATCAGAAAAATCATTGTCAGTGATTGTATCTTCTTTTTTCTTTGGAGAATAATTACATTAGCCTACATTAGAGTTTACTGAATAGTGGAAAAATCTCAGAACAATAAAATGAGTTAGATTGGAAGGGACCTTAAACATCACCCAGTTCCAACCACCCTGTCATAGGCAGGGATACATTTCACTGGACCAGATTGCTCAAAGCCCCATCCAACTTGACCTTGAACATTTCCAGGGAATATACCATTCACCCTTTTAGTGCCTTTGTAAACTTCTGAAGTTGTAAAAACTAAAAAAGTTGTAAAACCAAAAATGTTGTAACCTCCCCCTAAAAATTTTAAACTAAATGTCAGACTTATACCAACTTGAACAGGGACTCTATAGGCCCTGGATCATGTTCAAAAGTATAGCACTATTCTTTATCTCTCTTAATTTTAGTATTTCTCTTCTCTGCACAGGATTGACTCCAGGATAGTCTCAATTATTTGACCTCTTTCTACTAACTCTGCTTGCTTGCCTGCCTTGCCAATATATAAAGCTTACCAGGAATAAATTAAACTCTAACATAGAATTGAATCAGAAAATTTATACCTTATGTACATTTGATAAAAATGACAGATGCTTGCACAATGACTTATCTGAAAATCTGAAGTACTGCTAGAAATATTATCAGTCCCTAACTCTACATGCTGCGTGTTCAAAAAATGCCATTTTACTTTCACCCAGTGTGGCTGTTTGACCTTGATCGGATGCCTGGGACACACAAAGCTGCTCTATCACTCCTTTCCTCAGCAGGACAGGGAAAGAAACTAAGATGAAAAAAACCTTGTGGGTCAGGATAAAGGCAGTTTACTAACCCAGCAGTGAAGGTCATGAGCACACAATCAGAAGCAAATAAACCCAAAAGCTTTTATTCTCTACTTCCCACCAGCAAACAATGTCTGACCACTTCTCAGGAAGCAGGAATTCAGCAGATGTAGTGGTTGCTCCAGAGGGCAAATGTTGTAAATAACAAATAACCAGTTTGTCCCAGATATCATATGATATGGAATATCCCTTTGGTCAGTTTGGATCAGCTGTTCTGGTTATGTTCCCTCCCAAGGTCTTGCCCACCCCCAGCCTGCTGGTGGGGGGGGCACAATGTTAGAGACAGCCCTGATGCTGTCCCAGTGCTGCTCAGCAATGGCAGAAACACAGGGTTGTTACAAACACCTTTCTAGCCACCAGTACAAAGCACAGAACTCTGAGGTCTGCTAAGGGGAAAATCATCTCAGCTAGAGACAATTCACCCAACTTTAAAAAAAATTATAATAACAAATTAATACTAGTAATAAATTAAAATAACAACTAAAAAATACTGAAACTTTTATGAAGTTAATGTTCTGTATTTATGTGCTGTAGGCATTCTATTCATACTCCAAATTGATGAGAACTCTTAATTACTTTTGATAATCAGGCAGATGCACAGACACATGATGTGTCCATGGACAAATTCTGGGACTTTATATTACATACAGAAATTAATGCTGAAGTTTGCTAAGGTTTTAAAAGAAACAGAAGATCTTAAAGTCCCTACTAAACCACTTTCTAATAGTATTAATGAGTACTGGACTTCATTAATTTTATGTATTTATTTTGAATTAAGTGCTCATCTTATGTGCTTAGCAAAGTAAAGCTAATATGAGGTCAGGCTCACAGTAGTCCTTAAGCTGGAAAATTTCTAAATTTCTCTTTACCTTGTATTTCTTAGATTTTAGATCCATATGTATTTTACCTGCCCATTTTTTCTTTTCTTATTCTTTTTTTTTTTTTTAAGAGAGAGAGAACGAGCCCTTTAATGCTTGCTTTGAAATTTGTAGTTATAATTAAACACAATGCTGAATGCACTACTAGACAAGCACTAGACAGGCAAAGGTCAATTATATTTCAGATTTACCAACATAAAAAACTGGTAAATTCTATTGGCATCTGAAAATGCAGTTCTGAGTCAGGTGATCACATTGTAACTCATTTCAGGTGGCCTTGGATTTTCATCACTGTGAGAATGAATTCTGACCACTGCCTTTACTGATGATGGTTTATTTGTATTGGTATATGGTAAATTTGTTCTTTTAGAAATATGATAGCACTCTGTAAAAATCTGAAGGTTGTTAGGCTCTTGCTGATGCTGGTGTGTGCAGAGGTAAGGTTGATTACTGATGATGTACAAATAAAAAAAGCTGAAACCCTAAAAGAAGAGACGTGGACAGAGCCTCTCCCCATGTATAGAGCAGAAGTCATGTGGCTATCAAAACACAGAGTATTATTTCTGCTAATGATTAAAGATTACAAGAAGTGTATAGCTGCAACTGCAATAGTTTGGTTTTACATTATTGTAAGTATGAACAGAAGTATCTGAAAAGACAAATCTCTGATCTTCTCTTTAAGAAGGATAAGAAGAAAACCTTAGGAACTAGAGGCCCATCAGTCTGCCAGACCCCTCTCTAAGCCATGTCCAGTTATAAGAAGGACAAGAAAGTGAATAGAAACAGTTGACAAATTTTCGAGACCCAATCATGCCCAGTCCATGTAATACCCTTCTAGGAAGACAAGATGTGTTCTGTTGACTATGTAATATCATTAAAGACCAAAAAGATGGGACAGAAAGCCTCAACAAGTCCAAAGGCAACAACCAGTTATAGGGAGCAGCTGATATGATGGAGAAAGCTGCTACTTAGAGGGATCACCAGAGTATGAAAAAAGGGGAAACTGAACATGAGTCTCAAGGTGGAGCAGGAGATTGGCTTAAAAGAGTGCTGCCCAACCTCTGTGGGACCCTCTCCTTCAATCACTCCTTTTCTGTAGCAATACTCACAAAGTTTGAGACAAAACCTGCCTAGGCCTGGTCCTCTACAGCCCCCCAAAAAATCAGAACTACATTTGTTTCAAATTTGCAAAAATTTTTTAGTATGTTTTTGAGGACCTCCTGCAACAGTGATGTCAGGGTTGAACTACCCTGTAAAGAGACAAGCTAGGAGTGACAGCAAGGTGGGCTGGACAATGAACACCTCCAACAAAAACGCAGATCCACAGCTCCCATACAAGAAGAGCAATGTAGGTCCAATGATGATAACCAGGTTTAGCCAACAGAGTACCATTCAAGTCTGTAATGAAAAGGCAGATTGGAGCTCAAGCCAGAAGACAAAAGCAAGGTACGTTCAAACTCACTAAGATATAAGAGCAGGCATAGCATACCTACTGTGCAACTGAGGCAAGAAGAAGAACAGGCAGACTGTGCTAATGCTCTTATCACAGTGGATAATATCTATCCTGAGTTTTCTTTGCTTCAATTTATATCTATTTATTTCTTGTTTTATTGTAGATATAGGACAACAATTATTGCCTTCTTTTTTAAAATAGATTTGGGGGGTTCTTTTAACACATATGAATGTAAACGTAACTCCTTAGCACAAATTTTCTTAAATTTGAGATTGTATTGACCTCACCTCTGGTCATTCTGGTTTTTTCCTTATGGAATTTCTGGAATTAGCCCCATCTTTCCCGATATACAGTGTCCAAATCTGGTTTATCTGATGTATAAAGGGTAAAAAGAAGAGGAAAAATAAACTATTTTACCCCTCTTAGAAGCCACAGTTCTTTCAGGTAGAAAAAAAAAATATTTTTTTCCCCCCCACAACAGTATTATACTGACTTGTGCTCAACTTCATAATACCTTTCAGATCCATTTCAGCAGAAGTAGTGCCTACACATATGAAACCATGACTTAGCAAGAAATATCAAGCAAAACTGACAGGAAAAAAAACAGTGAGGAAAAGACAGAAAGAAAAAAAAAGCCAAGGAGACAATAAGCCAAAGCATTTTTAAAAATCTAAATGTGATGTCACTTTTTTAATTACTTAAAAGCTTCAAGAGAACCGTTGTAACCTGTTTCATTGCAGTGAACCTTGTTTTGCTTTATTCAGGCTGCTTATACTCCAGTATCTTGACCTCTGTCAAAGAACACACTCTTTATGACTAATTTTGTCTCTAAAATATTTTAAATAAAACTCAGTACAATTGATTTTCTAAGGGAAAAAAAAAAAAAAAAGTTCCCTTTAAACCATCAGAAGAACAAACACCCCTAAAAAAACTCATAATGCCAAGGCCAGCTGTGGGAACTAACCTTTTCTACTCAGCTTTCCTATGTTAAGATGTACTGAAATATCTTCTCCCAGATTCAGATCACAAGCTTTGTTCCTTTAGATGTAACGGTTTGTAGTTTATAAATTAGGTATCAAGATACAGTGCATAGCAGACTCTGGACATCAAAGGACAGGGAGAATAGCAGGAATAACCAGAGCAAGGGGAAGGCTAGACCCTTTCAAATCTCAAGCACACAATACAGTTACTAAAAAGATCAATTTGTTATTCAGATGGTTTCTGTTGATTTGCTTCAAGCTTTGTGTGACCTTTGTGCCTCTTAAGTAAGTAGTTTTTGAGATCTTTCGAAAACTATTTTGTGGAGGCAGTCCTGAGGGATAAATTGCTTGAACCCTTAGCAGACTGTTACCTTGTACAAGACTTTTCTCACCTCAACATATCAAGCATTCTAAGAGCACTTACATAGATGTAAGTCCCATCTATGGCAGCACTGAATGTTTAGGAAAAGAGAATAAGAAACAGGCTGAAGTAAGCAACTGGTAAATATGATTATGACAATAATAAAGGACCATAGATTTTGTACTTACAAGACAGTGATGGGTCTAAGGACTTGTCAGGGTTTGTCTTGGTCTGACCTGATTTTAGGCATTCTCTGGTGCTCTAGTGACCATTGCCCCAACTGTGCTATAGCTGAAAATCTGTGAATACCACATACAGTACAGGCATGAGAAACCCAGTGATAAAGTGGCTGCTTCATAATGGCTGGTGGAAGCTGCAGTGCAGCATTTAGTCTTAAACTGAGCATCAGACTCCCCCTGGACACCAAACCCCTCCTACAGAAAACCTGGGGTATTGTCAACTCACTGTGACACTCCACTACATCCCTACTTCAGAGATATGTGACCAGTCTTTTGGCCTAGAAAAACATGAACAAGTCAGAAATACATCAAAAAGAGGGTGTAGATATTATTAACATTTAAAGCATAGTAATTTTAGGGAACTGTTAATGAGCTTTTCCATTAGAAATTTTGACTGCAAAAGCTTATAGAACTGCAATGGGACTGAAAAAATAAATGTGGCATTCTGATTATATGCATAAGCATTACAGATTAACAATAAATTCCTACCTACATTCCTGTGTTTGACCACCCTGATGGAAAGACAATATTTTCTTATATTGACACAAGATTTCCCATATTTTAGTTTCTGCCCATTGTTTTTCATCCTGCTACCTCTAAGAAGAGTCTGGTTCTGTGTTCTTTACACCTTCCCATCATGTATTAAACATGTTAATCCTCCCTAGCTTTCTCTTCTCAAGACTCAACAGTGCGAGATCTTTCTGACTCTCCATGTATGCAGGATGTTTCACACACTAAATCATTTCCGGGGCCCTTCTGTGGACTTGGTCCAGTATGTGCATATCACCTTTGCAGCAGGGAGCCCAGACCTGGACCCAGCACTCAAGAGGCATCTCACCAGTACCAGTCACTTTCTTGTCTTTGACATGTTTGGAAATGGTTTTCAGAACTACCTTCCCAGGGAATGAAGTAACACTGATGATCATGTAGTTCCAATAATTAGTTTTTGCTGGTTTTCTCTTATGCATCCTCTTATATCCTAGAAGCACCTCCAAAAAATTTGAGACATATACCCTTTTTTACAGCTAAAGCATGAGTAAAAAGAATATGTACAAATAAAGAATATGTACAAATCATATTTTTTATTAAAATCTCTGTTAGTCAGAGTTACAGCCTGTACCTTATATCATGTCTGGAATCCTATAGAAATACAAACAAATTTACTGCGTTCTTCTCCTTATTCTACTTAAGCCAAACGAAGTGATAATTTTCTTATTAGTTAATACATCCACAAATTCATATGTAAATTACTTTAACTTGCAATGAGATACACTTTTTTAAATTCCTTTTGCACCTTGGTCATTTTTAGACAGTATGGATTCTTTGAGAGTTTTCTTCTTTCTCATACAGATTATTGGTAGTTCAGACAAGATATTTATCAAAATCTTTTAATATCTGCTTTACTGAGGTACCTGTATGAAGTGTAAATGAGATAATAGTGCCTAAATTGCTAAAGATACATGTTTACAGATCTAGAGTTCATGCTCTTTTGAATACACCTTTTCTTTTTGAAATATTTTTTTTGATAGCCACCTTTCTCTGATAATTAACTTCTGAAACTTTTTTTGAGATTTACTCTATTTTTTTTTATTAATATACTTCAAGTTCCTGTTTAGATCATGTAAAAGACATATTAAAATGAATAACTATTTAATTTATTTTTTCTGAAAATTTTAAAAGATATCCTTGAAAAACCTTCATGCCACATGCAAATTTTTTACTCTTTTAGCCACTTTTTTCACATTTTCCTTTAAAATAAGGACACCATTCTTCTTAGCTTTTTCTGTTACTTTATACTACATTGTTGAGGGTCTTGCATGTACTGTTTTTCTCCTATGAGAATATTACATCTGAGTAAACCATGAGTAGACCATGGTATTTCTATGGTCATTGTTACAATTATTTTTTTAATGGCATTGTATCTAGGTCCTGTGCACAGATAGGAAAAATGGTATTCACTTCTTGTGATACTCTGATTAAGTTTTCCAAGAAGCAGTGTATTGATAACAGCTAATTTGTTATTTGTGTCTTGCATGAACATTTACCCACATTACTTGGGGTAATTTAAATCTTTTTTACAGCTTCTCATCTTCATTAGACACAGATGGATAATGCCATTTCAGGTGCCCTAAGGCAATGGAAGCTTTCATACAGAGTTGAGAAGTGTGACACAGGTCTTCCGGGCCCTATCTGATTGTCTACACCAGCAACTGGATACTATACAGAGTACCCTAAGGAAATGTCACAACTTTATGCTAACAACTGAACCATGCCCTCTGTTTCTTTATCTATAACAAGATTCTCCATCTGAAGCTAAGTCAGTCTGCTAGAAAACATATTTTTGAGTTCCTTCATTAGAACAACAAGCCATGCATGTCTTGTACACTTCCAAAGTGAATATCCAGTCGTGGAGTGCTACTCAAAATCTGCTCTCACTGGGATGGCATTACATATGAGATTCAATCATTAAAGTTTTTTAAGAACTTAATGCTTGAAGCAAATCCAAAAATATCTTATAATTCACAGTTCTATTAAAATCTATATGAAGTTCATGGCAGTGTTGACCCACATTTGCAGAAATTAAGAAAATAATACAATTAACATCAATTTCAATTAATTTCAGCCTGGTTTCCTACATATAACACAAGTCCAATTATTTTAGAATTCTTTGAAGTAGTAGAAAACACATTATCCAAGAGGGAAAAATGCACAATACAGTTGCAACATGCAGAAGCAGAGAATTTGCATGGTTATATAGTAAAGCTTATGGCAAAAGCTGAGATATTAAAACCACTTTCATTATATTTTTAAATTCACTTTTATCTTTTAAGGTCTGCTTTCATCTCTTGGGATACTTGGAGGGGAAAAAAAAAAAGGCAGCTACTGAACATCAAAATTATGCTTAGCTGTAAACTACCTTGTAATTGTATCTGTGAAAACTAAAAACAACAAAATATTCTTCGCATCTTTAAAACAATATTGAAATTGTGTTCTGTAAGGTAAATTCAAGTCAGAGAAGAAATTAAAGGTAACAACTCTAGATACAATATAGCAGTAACCTAACTATGGAAGTATATAACAACTGCGTTGACAAGCTTCAGCACACAGGCTGCAAAGCGTACTAAAATCTGGTTTTGAATACACTCAGGGAAAGAATGCAAGACAGTTTTTGAAGACAGAATTATAAGCATGAAAAGATATAGCTGACCATCCTACACAGTTAAACATAAATAAAATTTCTTGAGGAGAGGAGAAGACAGGACAGGACAGGACAGGAGTGGAGTGGAACAAGTTCATCTGTGTTGATTTGAGAGAAAACAACTGCCTAGACTCTATTCCCCAAGATTATGCAGCCCATCAATAATGGCTGTCCCTGCCCAGTTCTTGCTACATTGTGAATTCTGCCTTCTGAAAGAAAGGAGGTCCCATGCCTGGCTCACTCTTCCTCTTTGAGCCAGGAAGTCATGAAGATCATCACCACAGTTTCCACTACAGCATCACAATCCCAGTACCAGTCTTATCATTGCTGCTGAACCTGCCACTGCTGCTGGCACAGACACCACAGAGCTTATGCTCTCACTCCCAGTTGTCCCTTCTGCTTATTAGATAAGAAAGATTAATAGGTGTGTGTTCCCTTCTCACAGCTATGTTTATTTCTTACTTCTCTGTCTCCTTATTTGTCTTTTTGGGCATAAAGATTATAGCAAAAAGATGTTTTAAACCTCCAGTCCTTGGCAGTGTCTGCAGTTGTAGCCCTGTTTAGCCCTTTTCTCCTGCCACCACCTTGGGCATGAATCTGTAAGCTCTTCACATGCTCCAGTGGCTACAAACTCTCCTGTCAAAACCACCATAGAAATGTAAAATGGCCTGGATTGGAAAGGACATTAAAGATCACCTAATTCCAACCCCCCAGCCTTGGCAAGGGACACCTTCCACAAGACCAGGTTGCTCAGAGCCCCATCCAACCTGGCCTTGAATACCTCCAAGGATGGGGCATCCACTTCTCCGGGCAGCCTGTTCCAGTGCTTCACCACCCCATGAGTAAAGAATTTCTTCCTATCATCTAATCTAAATCTTTCCTCTTTTAGTTTAAAACCATTTGCTCTTGTTCTATCACTATCTGCCTATGTAAAAGGTTACTCTCCATTTTTTTTTAAGCCCTTTTGAGTGCTGAAAGGCCTCAGTGGGCTCTCCCTTGACCCTTCTCTTCTCCAGGTGAACAACTTCAACTCTCTCAGACTTTGTTGATAGGGAAGGTGTTTCAGCCATCGTATCATCCTCAGGGCCTTCCTCTGGACTTGTTCCAACAGGTCCATGTCCTTCCTGAACCTGCTCCGATGCTGGAAGTTACTGACTCTAAGCTGTGTAAGCAGAACCATATGGGAGATGAGTCTGCAACATGCATTCATCACTGGCTTCTGGATATCCTTAAGAGTCAGGCATTTAATGAAAGCTTCCTGCTTCCAGGAGTTTGGAGGCAAAAGAAACTTCAAAAAACAATACTCCAAACCTTTGAAATCTGGATCGGTGATGTGCATAAATATATGCATATATACACATATACATACACATACGTATATACCTATACACAGTTGTTTTCATAAAGAAGAGAAGGCACTGTGAAAAACCTTGTCATAAGCAGTTATGGGCCGGGTGGCCACAAGAAGAAAATTACATCATTCACTGACATATATTGAACAATCCATTTATGAAATAGAATGGTTCTAGCTGGGTATATAGCAATTGCTAATCTAAGGTCTTTCTCTACAACAAACTTCAGAACTACACCAGTCTTGCCCCTCTGGTCCACTTACATAAGGAATCCAGGGGAATCAGATATGTGCTCGGACTCCATCCTCTCTGGGCTCCCAGCTCCCATGTGTAACAGTTCCAACCCAGACTTGGTCCTCTGCAATTTCAGATGTCCAGGAACATGGGTGCCTGTCTTACACCAAAGAGGGTCCTGCATTCACTATTTATTCCTTTCTGGATTTTTAGCATGAACAGCGAGTGACCTCATTAGGAATATAGCCCTAGTCCATGTCCCTTTGATTTCTCTGCACTGAAGACCAATTAGCATTCATCACCAGGGTTTCTATCATCTTCTGGTCTCCAACCCCAAATCTGTTACAAAATTTTGGAGTTATCAATCATTATATAGCAAGATTCATGTTTGTTTCCTTATTTTTCTAGCTCATTCAACTAGCATCAGTCTAGTTTGCTAGAGCTGGACAAATACTGTTGATCTCTCACTTGTCTTAGCTTTCAGCTTGGCTTTAGCCCTTGAAAGTATTGAATAAATTATTGAAATTCTGTTGAAATGACAATCAAAAGTTGCCAGTTTCTATTGTCCACTTCTGGCATATGAGTATTCCTCTGTTGTTCATCTTGTATTGCTGATTTATTTTCATGACCAGAAGCAATGTCTATGTTGGCAGTTAAATATAGGTTTCTGAGTTAACATATAAAAAACAAACACAATAGAAAAGTATGTTTCTGTTTTAAGATTTCACCTACATATCTTATACATGTAAAATGCAGAATTATTAGTTCTAATGAGTTATCCTTACAGAGAAAATAGTAGTCACAGAGAAAAATCTTAAATATTCAATAACATGTTTCTTCCTGTTTAGAAAACTGTCAATGCAAGCAGCTCAGTTGTTTGCTAAAAATAAAAGGGGGGACTAGATCATCAAGAATATGTGTATCTTCCATTACAGAAGCTACTATCTTGATATTAAGGAGCCAGACTAGTCCTTTATAAAGATACTGCATTTCTAAACTGATAGCTATTCTTACACTATGGTACACTGTATATACAGGAAGATTTAGCATTACTAGAAAAACAGTACTCAAAACCATCAGGTTTTCAACAGTACTCTCTTATAGTGCATTGAGCCATGTCTCTGGAAATTGGCAAAAGTTTAAATGCATGTTACAGCTATCTGTAATGTTCCAGGAACTGCTTGGAAATAACAGATGACATCTTGGGAACAGCAACAATAAATAAACTAGCGTGAAATCATTATGCTGGTTCCTGTGTGATGACATTTTCAACAAAAAACAAGGGTTTATTTTCTTGTTTGTTTTACTGAGATAAACTTGTTTGCACACAGCCTTCCCAAATACCAAACAATCACTAAATAATGAAAATTAAAGTTATTGAGACTGTTTATGAAACATTATTGTTAGCTTGCTCTACATAGTATTTTAATGTGAGTTATAGCATACCTTTAGTACAAAAAGAAGTGTTTAACATTTTGTTCCACTTACGAAAAAAAAAAAAAAAGAGATAACATTATATGTTGCCTTCATCAGTGTTAAACTTATTTTCTGCTTTTCACATATTTTTTATAGTCAGTTTATACCCAAGTTGATACTTTCAAATACAGCTATGAAAAATGCAAAGATTGGTAAAACAATTTTTGACAGTTTCTTCTTCCTTAGTTGCTGCTCTGTAAACATTTAAATAATAGTGATATACCAGTGAATTAAAATAAGTATCTGCCTCATTCTTAATTTTTTCTTTTCTGTTTATCATCTGTTCTTGTTCATCCTGTCATTCTAAGCCTTTTTTTACACTTCAAGTGTAAATAATGGAAAGAAATATGGTTACTGCATCGAGGTTAGTCTGACCAGATAGAGGCATCTACTCAGAAGAGATGATGTCATGGTCTAGACACACCAGTTTATGACCATTACCTAAATAGAGGAGCAGGGTGAGTAGCTCAGATGTAAGTTTTAGGGTAAAAGGATTTTCATAGAGTACATCTTTATCTTGAAGGAAATAGAGTTAATTTTATGGGTAGTTTTATGTACCTGAAAATAAAGATTATTTGTGGCAAGCAGAAACAAAACAAGGATCTATTACTCAAACTTGATGGTCATAATCACTGACTAAGGAAAACCTAAGGACAGATTCAAAGAAGATGCATCTCATCTTATTAAAAAAAAAAAAAAAAAAAAAAAGAAAGATAGTAGTAGAAGTTACAGTGTTGCCTTTTCCCTTCCTTCCTTTTGTTTTTCCTTTTCTGCAGCTTCTGTTAGAGAGCTACTCTGAGCACAGGGAACAAAGCACTGAGAGATATTTTCCATTATAAAGAGCCTGCAACAGAGATCAATACCATGTTAATGGTGGTGGATAAAAAGACTGCAGATATCTCACACATTTCTACTATAGCCTCAATTTACAGTAGTTCATGGTTTGCATTAGACACTTCAGGCACTTGCAATATCTTCATGAATACCTTGGGTGGGAAGCCATGTTTCAGGCTCACTGGCTTCAAAGCTTGGTTGCAAAGTATAAAAATAACATCATAAAGTAGAGTTCAATGAATGCCTATCTGAACAAACTCCAAGGCTTTTATTCTTATCATTCAGTACCTACCTATTCAAAATGCTCCTTGAACCATTAACAATATAAATAAACGTAGTGAAAAATGGATTGACTGCTATTCTAGGGGGAAAGGGAAAAGTTCTCTGTACGGAAGCCCCTGAACACCTCACAGGTTAAAAACAAAAATCGTTCACTTGGGGATATACTTTCATGTCATATCCTGTGGTGTTATGAAAGCTGAAAAAAAACCTCTTCTTCTGTCTCAAAAAACTATGATTCCATTACTAAATAATATTTTTAGAATGCTTTAAGTGCTCTAAGTACTTTTGAAATGTGTTTGTCTGAAAAATGTACCTGCATGAAACAAAATGTTACAGCAATATGTGGGAACTACAGGAAAATGTTATTTTGGGTCAATTCTGAGTCCTACTTGTTTTTTGCACATCCAAACTACATAAAAATAGGAAAACTGAGTTTTATAATTTTATAAAGGAAATGTGTATTTTTCTTAAACTAATAGCAATGTGTTTCTGTTCACAAAGAGTTTTAAAATTCATTTTCCTTAAAGGTAAAAATATGAAAATATGTTGTCAACAAGATAAAATAATAAAAAATTTATTCAGTCCAATTTTTTAATTTAAAATATCATCAGATTTTGAAAATTTCATGTTTTATTTTTCACTCTGGCATGGGATCACTAAGGAAAATATTTAGAATCATCAGAAACAGTGAGAAAAAAAACTTCTATACACCACTGAAAATGAATATTTTAGGTTTGCTATCTAAGTGGGAATATACATTCAGAAGTGTGTCATAGTGTTAAGATCCAATTAGTGAGAGATGCCTCTGCCTGAATTAAGGTGCAAAAGAGACCACGTGCCAAAGTCAATAATACAGATTTTATTTAACAATAAAATGTGAGGTAGAGAGACAGAAAGAAATAGAACAAAGAGGAGAGAAATAGTGAGAGAGACACATCAGACAGAAGATACTCACCACCAGTGGATCCAGTGGTGTCCCACTGGTCCTTCTTCACCCTGGGCTTCTCTGTGGTGGGGGTCCCAAGGTAATTCAAAATTTTTCACTAGTCATATGTTTTAGCAAACAAAGGAATTAATGATCATTGGAGGGACAGTTCTCTTATTCTATTGGTTAAATTATTGCCTTGCTTCTAAGGCTGATTAGTCCACATGTTTAGCCTTTGTTTTCTTTGGAGTTGGTTGGCTTCTTGGATCCGTGAGTTGCAAGTCAGTGGGTTGTCATCTCCCCCTGGTGGAATTGCCTTTTACTCAGCCTGAGCTGATTTCAGCACAGTTGCTGAGCTGGCTTCCCTTGCAGGCCATAAATTCTGCATTCTTTGTGTCCACTATCAGTGATACATTCTTCTCCCCCAGCTTTGTTAACCTCATCCTATGTCAATAGTACTACATTTATCTTATCTCAAGTTCTCACTGCAGTGGCTTATTTTACGGTCCAAGTTCCAGGTATCCACAGAGGTACATCCATGGTGGGCTTCTGTGGTCGTTGGTTGTTACAAATGCCGTTTGTCCAATAACTTGGGGTGATCTTTGTTTGACCTGTGATACGTGTATGCCTGATTGCTTCTTTACACAGTTTGCCACAGTGGAATTTTTTGTCTGGATGATGTGATGGACTGAAATGTTGTTAATATCTTAAACATTGCCAAATTTATAGAAATACTTTTTGTCAAACTGCACTCACCCCCCACCTCCCAAATATGCCTCCTAATTGGAATTTGGACTGTGACTGGGAACTTGAGATAAGACTATTGTCTAATTAGATCAGGTCCGAGGAGAGGTAAACAAAGAGGAGAAGAGTTTGGGTGTGCAATGGCAAAGTCTCTACACACAAACCAAAGGAGTAACCCCTCACCCCACCTTCCCCCAGGAAGACCACAGACACACGGGACATTCACATGAGAGGCAGCTGAGAAGAGGTCATAACCATCAAAGATCCCCAGCACCTTTCCAGACTCCTCCTGAGACCTTCCACCACCAGAGGACTGCATGTGATTCAAGTGAAGCAACAAATCCAGAGCAAGAGACTGCAAAGCTTCCCTCCCAGGCAGGTGCCTGGGCATCTCATGAATGTATATTAATCCATTAGACTCTATGGTTTGAGGGACTCTCACCACCAAGAAGACCAGAAGAACAAGACCCACAGGATGCTGCAGGTTCCACAGTGGTGATACATTTTCTATTTTAATCTCTCTGTCACTCTCATTCTTCCCCTCCCTCCTTTTTCCTATTTCTTTCTATTTCTCTGTGCCTAATATTTACTGCTAAATAAAATCCATACTATTGACTTTGGCATATAGTCTCATTTGCACCTTAATTCAGGCAGAGGCATTTCTAATAATTTTAATAATCAGATCATAACAGACACGTTAACCAGGATGAGCTAACCAGATCTTGCCTCTGACAAGCCTGGAGCTAGTGTCATCCTGTCACTCCCTTCTGTGCTTATCTCATGGCAAAGTCCTTCTGTGGCCTTAAAAGTGTTTGAGACAGGCAGCTGTGCTCCTTAAATCCTTACACATAGTCAAAGCAATTAAAAAAAATTAAAAAAGGGTGTCTATTTTTGAGCCTTTGAAATTTACAAAAGTTACACAAATAATATTTAAATCTCACATATAACTTTCAGATGTAAAGACATGTTAGAATATTTGACTTAAAAAAAAAAAAAAAAAGAAAGTATAAAACTGAATGCAAGAAATTTAGTCCAGGTGAAAAAAATCCTTGTGATGGTATCACAGGATAAATCTAGATGATTTAAATTCAATTCAAGCATGTATGATGTGTGCAGCAGAACAAGGAAGGAGCAAACCGAGATGCATGGACATTTGCATGACATCTAATCCTCCTAGCATATCCAATATAGATATGCAAACATATGTAGTGCGTATCTTGAATAAATACTCTGCATAGTTCTAATAATCTACTGGTTAGAGTTCATCTCTAGTAGATGATATATTTAAGTCCTGGCCTGAAAAAATGCAGACTTTGCAAGCCAGAGAATTCTTTCAGCCCAGGCTGTTATAATAAGGTAGGAACCAGCTATGAGTGAATGGGGTGGATGGATACTCACCTTTCTTTTTCTTTTTTTTTTTTCTTTTTTTTTTGTAAAGTAGGTCTTTTGTTCAAGAGCATATGTGAAGCCCCGGAAGTAAAAATGAGTGGGAAAACAGCAGAAAGGTTTGTAGTCTTTAGAGACAGCAGCAAAAGTAGTCTTTTAAAAGCATGTATTTCTCAGAGTTGGTTGTGAAAGCTCAGTCTACTGTCTCAGGTTAGACAGTTAATTTTATCTAGAAAACTTCATGTAGTGCTATGTCCCATTTGCATTCTTCGTAAGAACATATGGAAAGTTAAAACTTTCATTTCTAACTACTGTAACAAATGACTGCATCAGGAGACCATCTACCACTGACGGCTTTCTGTCTCATTTACTTACTGTAATAGGTTGATTCTGGTAGTATATTGGTTTTGACTGGGAGTTAATTTTATTCACAGTGGCCCGTAAAGTGCTGCATTTTGGGTTTTTAACCACAACAGTCAGGATAACACAGGGATGTTTTAGCTATTGTTCAGCAGTGGTTTCACAGCATCAAGGCATTTTCTACTTCTTACACTCCCACTCCAGGGAGGAGGCTGGGAGGGTATCAGAGGTTAAGGAGGGGACACAGCCAGGACAGCTGACCCCAGCTGACCAAAGCAGTATTCCATACGTATGTCATGCTCATCAGTAAAACCACAGGAGGAGAAGAGGGGGACACATTCAGAGTTAAGGCCTTTGGGTTCTTATGTAACCATTACACCTGATGAATCCCTGTTTTCCTCAGAAATGCCTAAACATCTGCCTTCCAAAGGGAAGTCTGATGTATCACTTATCTATTTAAAGAAGTGCATTTACATGTCTGTGTGATGAGACAAGGTACATAAAATTGCAAACTCCTATTAATTTATATACATTTCCTAACTTAAATCTTCTTCTGTCTTCAGTTTGGCCTTTAAGACTTTGTTGTCTCCCTACTGTGTCACTGTATATTTCCTAAAAGAGTCTTAAGTTTCTACATAATTATTTAACTTTGTATTGTAAGATAGCACTCTGAGTACAAAAAGAAAACAAACAAACAAAAACCAAAAAATCCAAAAAAACCCCCAACAACAAAAAAAAAACCCAACCCTCATAAAAATTCATGTTAAATTTCGCCAACAATAATTATAAGTTCTTCAGCAGGTATCATCAAAGTTGATACCATTTAACTTACTACCAATAAGCAAATTTGCCACCATAGATGCAGCTACAAAAATAGCATACACTATAGAAATATCTGTACAGTTTATTTCATTACTTCTGTGCAAACAGCGAGTATCTAAGTTAAAACAAAGTTTCCCTTTGAAATGGGTATCTTATGAAGAAATACATCTTTAAATTACTTCTGTTCTTTCTATTGAACTACAATTACCAAAGGATTGCCATGAAAAGAGCTGAAGGCTATAATTAATATTATTCTCTTTTTCTTGGATGAAGCATTTAAATACAGTGCATTATTTCATTCATGTCCCTGCAGACAAAGTCATGCCAATCCTTTTTTTAGAAACAAGTTTCCTACCCAATTACTCCTCCTTAAAACTTTGAAAACCATGTTCTTTTGCCGTTCCCAAATGTTCCAAAATACTTTCAGAATAACAATGAAATCGAAGACATAAAGACTGCAGTCATGTTAACATTTTTCACTGTATTTTTAACAGTTAATTATTATTTTCTGATTCTTCTTGCATCAAAATTGGTCTGCAGAGGGTTCCAGAGATTTTCTCTACAACAACTTCAGTTCTCTAAGGCTATGGAGCCAAATTAACTACTCAACATGCAGAAGAAAGGGTATCTATATTTTTTTCCTTTTGCACACTGAAAATGAAGTCAAAGAAGAAAATTCTTAAAAAATAACGAGTTCAAATGTTTTAATTTTGCTTAACCATATGTCCTTATGCTTTGTTGTAGACTAACATGCTGTAGGAGCTGTTCAAACTTTTGTTATCTAAATTTAAAATATTCAAATTTATTTTTCTGTATTATATGATTTCTATATTATTTCTATATTTTTCTAAGTTTAAAATATTCATATGGGTCAATTATCCTGAATAAATTTGCTATTTAAGACTTTTTTTTTTTTTCTTAAACAGAAATATAAATCTCAGTAAATTTAAGAAAGATCTGAGAGTAATATCTTAATACTGGACTGGTTTCTACAGTAGCAACCCTTTCTTTTCCTTGCAATATCCTTGCAAAATAGTAGCAGTAAGTGAGAATACCTGCTTACTTAATTAGAAATCATTTAAATAAATTAAAAACTTCTCTTGTTTGTCTGTTTCAAAATACATCTGTCTTTCACTTTAGTTTATTCACTCATCTGCAATAGGCGCAAGAGCTTAGTGTATTGTATAGGGATTTGTGTATGCGTATACATACATCACACATATACCTTAGCCCATCCCAAACTCTTAAAACTGGGAATAAAACTATTGCTAAGTATAAAAGGAGTAGGAGTGACAGGCTGACATTAGTAAATAAATCACTAATTTGTCTTCATTTAAATTTTGTAAAACCAGAAAATACTTTAATAGTTTAAAATTTTTCTATGTGTAATAGTTTAATAGATAATTCACCTGGAAAGGGGGGATGTATGTGCTTATGTATATAAATATATTCATGTATACATATGAGTACTTTTTTTTTCCTAAGTTTAAAAACTAGTACTTCTTTCCACCTTGTACTTGCAGAAGCATCAGGGCCCAAAGTTATAAGTATACAGATTTTAAATGATCTAGCACAGTGATCACAAAATTGATTTTAGACTGGATGTATTATTTATGATTTCAGATTTTTTTTCTGGATAATGTAATTCACAGAATGTACAGAAACAAAGTGGAAGAGCACTACATTAGAGAAAAAAAAAGAAAAAGAAAGGGAGAGAGAAAGAGGAAAAAAAAGGAGGGGGGGGGAGAGGGAGAGAAAGAAAGAGGGAGAGTGAGAAAAGGAGAACACACACCAGAACAAGCATGTGCCCTACAGACTGGACCCTGAACTCAGATAGACAAGCCTGCATGGCTGAGCATTTTGTTAAAACAGCTACTACACTTATACACATTGAAAATGTAGTAACAGAAATAAAACCTAGTTTTCAGATGTTTTTAGTGGTGAAAAACATGTTGTCTGCTGTCTGCTCTAGGAAGCTGATATGTTCTTTTGACATTAATTGCTATACTCGTTAAATGTCTCTCCTACTATCTTCTTTTATTTACTTCTACAAATGAGAATGTTAAATAATCTTGTAAAACCTTAACACGACTTTGTATAAACACACAGTCATCCTACGATTAGTAGTGCATGACTGTCGTGACATTATTTTGTTCTACTTTTCCATTCAAGAAATAAAGACTTTATTAGCATCCTTGTAAAATAAACAAATGAAAAATAAAATTACCACTAAAACACAGGACAAGACTGATATTTTCAGGAAATAGGCTCTGTGGAAGAACAAATTCCACTCTCTGTGTGATTAGTTTACTATAAATATTTCCTCGGACAATCAAAATAGACAACTTCATTAAAATTAAATTTCTTCTTCAGTTTGCTGTTACACATTTCCAGATTAATATTCTTAGAGTGTTAGTTGAAATTCCTCATTGATATGCCTAGGCACTCTGACCTTGGGATGTTAATCTGAACACAAACATTTATCTCTGCCTTGTCACTGTTTTAGCTTGTGTCTTATGATCAAATCCCTTAGATGGGTGAACATTCATCACTCTGCTGCCACTGGCCTGTGTTGATTTATAGATGACATCTAGAAGTAATAGTTGTTTTGAACAATTTGGTGCATAATAAAATAAAGCAAGAAATTTCATAGCACTCCTGTGCTCTGGTAGTAACTAAAAATATTCAGTATTTCCTAGTATAATTTATCATACTCTGCAATAATACTCACATTGACTTCTCCCCTCTTTTTCCATTGCTTTGGGCTTGTATTAGCCAGTAAGATGCCACGTGGTAGCTATATACCTAAAAGAGAAAAGAATCTAAGCAAATTTCCTCGACAATCTTGCAAGTAAATTTTATTCATGGAGTTATGCTCTTGGAGCTGTGAATTTTCAGCACTGTTGTCTAATATTCTTCTCAGCAGAGCAGAGAAATGTGAGCCTTTTCAGATTTTACAAAACAGTAACAAGTTTCATAATGGAATAGATGTTTACATATATTTGAATATGAAGGACAGAGAATTTATTTCTATACATATTTGATTAATAGAGAGGGTCAAAGTGAAATCATATTAATTAATAATGTTTTGTAAATAAAAAAAAAAGATATCTTTATTTCCCTTCCTCTACAGAAACAAGAAAGAAAAAGAGACATTTTTGAGAAATAACACTATGAAGCAGTCCTTTCCTTTAGATAAATACAGTGAACCGTTTTATCTGATCTGTGAGGTGTTTGGTCTAATATATTATGTATTCAAGGTGCTGTTGCAATAAAGGAAATGAAAAATGGTATTGTTTATATGGATATGTGTTTGAGAGGGTTTCATATTATTTTTTTTTTTAACTGAGATTTCTAATAGAAAAATTTTTTTCTCGTGGTGGTAGTACTGGTTTTTGTTGTTTTTTTTTCCCTGAGGATTTGAAAAAATGCTAGAATATGTGCATTTTGATAGAATGAAAATTTGAGAAGGAATTTTTGTTAAATTCTTTAAAGCTTAAATACTATTTTTTGCAAAAGATACTAAGATAGCAGGATAATTCAGTTTAGAATGGACCTCAAGGTGACTCTATTCCAGCATTCTGGACATAAGAGACAGTTGTGAGGTCAGACCAGACTGCTTAAAACTACATCTGGTATGGTCTTGAAAACCTCCCAGGATAAAAACTGCTCAACTATCTAGACAATTTGTTTATTTGCATTTCATTCTACATACTTTGATTGCTCACAATTGTTGAATGTACACTAAGAACTAAGTTATTCAAATTTGAGAAGAAAGAAGTTAATTTGTTTGCATTGGTATTATTTCCACTAAACTTTATAGGTATATGTTAATCTTATTATCATTACAATAACTGGTACATTGAAATATAAAGATTCAATAGAGATTTTTTGAGAGTTTCTAATGCTCATTAAAGAGTCATTTAAAAGAAATAAGGGAAGATATGCATATTAGTTTCCTTGTTTTGTGGCTTGTTTCCTTTTCTGTAGAGTGAAGCTGACATATGCAAATGTCTGGCTTACATTTTGCTCTAGGCTTCCCAAAGGCCTAGTACTTGTAAGGTTTAACAATTTTAATATTTTACCAGAAAAATAGTAGTAATAAAAAAAAAAATCTGGAAAAAATACTGTTTTGAAGAATAAAAAGACCTCTATAAAAACAACATTAAAAAGAGTAAAGGAGACTCTTGGTATATAATAGTAACTTTACAATTTTTTTTTTATTATTCATATTCTTATAGACAGCTATAATTTTCTCCTAGTATTTTTATTTCTTCTGTTTTCATAATTTCATGCAGAAGAGTATTTTTACCAGTATTTAAGCAGTGTATATTATGAAAAATATCAGAGGAAGTAATCTGTTTTTATTTTATAGACTTTAATCATTGAATTTTAAAGATTGAAAGGATTCTGAAAGTCACTTGGCCCAATTGCTTAAGTATGTCCACTGAGAACAGGTTGCTCAGCACCTTGTCCACTTGAGTTTTGAAAATCTGTAAGGATAGAGAGCCTATGGTTTCTCTGGCCAGCCTGTTCCAGTGTTTGACCTCCATCTGGTCATTTGTTTTTTCTCCTTATATTAAGCCAGAATTTGTACTATTCCGAGCTATGCCTGTTATTTCTTGTCCTAACCCTGTGCACCAGTAGATAGCAACAGGTTGTATCATCATTATACCCTCCTTTGACAGCAGCAAGATCCTTCTTTATCCTCATAAACAAGTCCTTTTTTTTTCACCTTTTCCTCATGTTCCTTGTTTTTCTATTACTGAGGAGCACAGAACTGTAAAATACATCTAATGTTCATACTTTTTTTGTCTAACTGAGCTAGTTATTTTATTGCGGAAGGCAAACTGGTTGGTCAAGCATGATTTTCCCTTGGGTAATCCACTCTGACCAATCATATTCTGGATTTTTCTAGTTGTATCTGAGATTAAACTGGTTTCTATTTAATTGTCCAGATCCTCTTACTTCCCAGTCTTGAGGATGAGTGTGATTAGGTTTTTCTGGTGGTCATGAACCTTTTGTTTCCTATGACTTATCAAAGATCACAAAACCCAGCCTTGTAATGTCCAAATGCATTGATCACCTCTTCCAGCACCCTTGGGAACATCCCACCTGTCTTCATGGCCCTTAATTTGTCCTGCTGCTTTAAATATTTCTTAGTTTTATTATTCTTGATTGTAGGCTTTATTGCTTTTATTTGGAAGGAAATGACTTTGGAAACTGGAAAGTCAGAGCCAAGAACTGACCAGTGAAAACTGAGGGAGGGGGTAACCAACAAAAAACAAGTCTTTGTCTTTTCTATGTCCTTTTTTTACTAGGTACTCTGTTTACTGAGTAGCAGGACTGAAGTTTTCTTAAGATTTTTGTCGATGCTTCTTTTCAACTGATAAATTTCAGAAGTCCTTCCTGTTGACTGGTGCATCCAGTGCTAGCTATAGATGATGCGTGGGTGCACAAACACAATTTGTTTTTTGGGATTTCTCTGCAGATTTCTCTCTCTTTCCCTTTTATTAGTATTATTTGGTAAACAGCGGCTGGTGCTGTCATTCAGTTAACCAAAATTCCCAGGATTTTTGCTGACCTAATGTTTTGACCTCACACCATCACACTATCATTCTGTGGCAGTTTTCAGGTGCGGTAAACCATGCACACTGTAAAGTGGTTTTCCACTTTGAGAACACAGCACTCTCTCTGTCAAGACATTAGTCAAGGCCGAAATATCCTTTTTCATCCTAATTAACTGAGCTGCAGGTGCAGCTGGCTCAGCTTGTTCCCACACTAGTTTTGAGTCTAAGTGAGATTTGTCTTCCTAGTTCCATCCCTGCATTCTGATGTGTTGTCTCTTTAGTCCTTCTGGGTAACTCATTCTCACTTCCATTTCCTGTATACTTCCTTTTTCCATGTGCTTATCTGTTTCTCCATGCCACCTTTCTGCTTCTCAGATTAGACTCACATTGGAAAGGACTGTTCTTGCTCTTCACACAGTTTGTTTTTAAAGATCAACTAGTTCTGCTTGGAACCTTTGCCCGTCAGAAAGTCTCACAAGGGATTCTGCCAAGTAGATTCTTGAAGAAGGCCAAATTTCCTTCCCTGGAAGTTCAGTGTTTGTGAATCTGCTATTTGTCTTGATAACTTCTCTATAAATTTCAAAATTTGCCATAACACACTTGCTTCACATCCCCAATGAGTTTTTTCCTTGTTTGCAGTTGTTACGTCGAGCAGAACATCTCCCCTGTCTGTTCATTTCATGTCACTGAGCTATGTCAAGACAGCCCCATCTCAACATTTCTTAAGCTGTCTTCCTAAGAAGCCTGTAATCATTCAATACAACACCTAGTCAGGCATCTTATCCCACCACATATCTACAGTCCCAGTGAGATCATAGCTCTTCAACTATACATGGACTTCTAATTCCAAATTTTCTTCTTCTGATGTGTGAATTCTTGTACAGAAAGACTATAGGGATCCAATCTTTACCTTTTATAAGAAAATACTCTCAGTTACAAAATGCTTTATACCCTTTTTCCCCAAAAAGTAAGCTCTTCAAAATATTATGATTTCCCAATGGTCAGACATCAGCTACTGCATTAAAAAATTATTGTCAGCTAAATGCAACAGATATTTTGTGCCTGCACATAAACTTTTATTTTTGCCCATTCCCCTGCTGTTATGGATTTGGTTCAGAAAAATATTAGACATTACAACTTCAGCTCTGTATAGTTGGAAGACCAAGATGAACATTTATGCTAAATATGACAAGTGCTGATTATTCTCAGGAGAAAGATGACTATGCTGAGCTTATAATATATTTTTAGTTATCATTTTTAATTAAAATATTGTAACATTTTGTGGAAACAGTAGCTGTGATATTTTTCATTTGAATAGGTGGTGGAAAGAGAGAATATAAATATGTAGTACGAGTGGTGCATCCCTGAAGAATTTTCCTTACTTTTGTAATATTTTATTTACAACTCTGATTTATCATTAACATTTTTCTTTTAGTAGATTCTAGTAGTGTTTTAGTAAATGTTTTTACTAGGGTTACTGAAGATTTGTGCATTATTTTTCCCTCAGAAAACATCAGTATTTAGAATTCTGTAGTTGCTTGACAGCAAAAATGTAAAAAAAAGTAAAAATAAATTCTGAAGTATAAATAATTCTGAACTTTTCAGTATTTTCAGCAGAGTTGTAAGAACACTAAATTGTACTTGGTCATTGGTGCATGTGATGAGAACAACTCACGACCTTGATTTATAGGTTCTTGAAGTAGCCCTTTTCACCTTATTATCCATCCGTTTTAAGGACGACAAGTTTGTCCATGAGAAAACATATCAGTATGCTCCAAGCTGATGCCACATGTCTAGGGAGACAATTGTAAACTCTGTTGGTGAGGTATGGCTATGGCAAATCAGGGTGTTCCTATGCTTTTACTGTGTGTAATTTTTGACAAAGGGACACTTAACTCTGGAGAGATTACTGAAAAGAAGGATATATATTCTCCAGTTGTAACTCATATTGGGGTGGGCCTCAGCAGTGCTGTTTGTTGTACTAAGTGAAACTGAGAAGAATAGTTTTCTTTAATATATACAGATTAATTGGAATAGGAAGGCAGTGGTTGAATAAGGTTTTTGCATTATTAACCTATCAGGAACTATGCATAGAAAACTTTAGTGTTGTGTTTTATTCCTTCTTCCATGTTTTATGATGATTACAGTCAGACTTCTTCATACAAAAATGTGGAGCAATGAAGACGTTAGGCCGGTGCTAAGACAGGTTTTGAGGCAATCATGGTAAACCTGCATCCAGACCAAAAGCTCTACTGGCAAGAAATTACTGTATTTTTTTCTGTATGGAGGGATTTTCATAGCTCTACATGGACTGAAATCCCCTCATTAAAGGCTATAATCCACCTAGTCTAAAAGGAGTGAACTCTATTCCTAATGATGCACTCATTATATGGGCTGAGAAGTACAAATGTTTTTTTCACTGTTTCTCAAAAACTTCTTGCTTAGCCAAAAAAGGAATGGAATCCTGACTAACAGCTACTGATAATGGAAATATGAGCTTCCTATCACTACTTAGACACATCTCTAATTTGTGTATGTTCTATATACTCTTGCTCTACCAGAGATATTTCTTCCTAGTTGTTTATTTGTTAGTACTTATTTGAAAACTGAAACAGATGTGTGAACAGCTTTGTTAGCACTCACTTGTAAAGCTTTGCAGATGCATTTGTCACAACTGTGAACAGATAAAACAGGATCATTACCCAAGCAAACAGAACATCACAAGAATAAGACAGAATTGTCTTTTTTTTTTTTTTTTTTTTTTTTTTTTTTTTTTTTTTTTTTTGGTACACACAAAATAATTGGATATGTGTTTCACACACAGAAAATACTAAACTTTTTCACACATCTAACCTATTGATTTCATTTGAGAAAAACAAAATTTCAATTTCTCAAAAACTGTTTTTTCTCCTTTGAAAAATGGGAGATTCTGTGCACTGCCTTTTGAGAAATTAGTGTGTAAAGTTGCAGAGAAAGCTCAACTGAAGTAATTTAGAGACAGTAATTACCACCAGATTATTGTTATTGTAGTTCTTACCACACACCATGAAGCAGAAAATAAGAACCTCTGACTCATATAAAACTTGTAAGATATTATAAAGATTCCCTACAGTGAACTTGTGTGTGTCACTTCATCTAAAAAAGTAGCAAACAGTAAAAAGCAATAATCTAAACATGCTTTAGGAAGTTATGGGAATTTTAAGAGCCATTTTTATATATAAATGCACATTTAGGCATACCTGTAATTGGTGTTATCTATATTCCAGTTAATTCTCTGTATAGGTTAACCATGCCTGTGTACTTTTAGATGAAGAAACCTTCCTAAGGAGTTGAATCATTTTGGTACCTTGTACATTCCATTTTTCAATAGCAATCTGCAATCAGAGTACAAGTTGGGCATAGTGAGAAAGAATGGGAGTTAAACACACTTAGCAAATCAAAAAAATCAATTTTAATAATTTTTTTCAGCTTTACAGAAAAAAAATCAGATCACTGTAAAAGTTCTAGAATATTTAATTGCACTCTCTTATATCCTCCTATCAACAGTAACTTCCCTACATTCTAATTGACCTTCCCATCTCCTGTTACCACTGTCATTCATTATGGGAATTTTACCCTAAAATATCACATTCCTCACAACTAGTGAAGAAAGAAATAATTTACAATAAGCCTCTCCTAGTATATTATTTGTAGGTTTTATATTTATTATTTTAAAATAAAAAATACTTGCATATTCATATTCTCAAAGTTGCAAAAAAAAAAAAAATTCATTTAGTATAAAGAGGAAGTCAATGCAAAGCAAGAATATAGACACTGTAGCAGCAGCTGCTGTTTACTACTTACCATGAAGTCCTTTTGTTTCTCAGCTCTTCCACCTTGTTAAAATTAATTGCTTTACTGCGTTTTTTTTGGTAAAGGAAGGATGCTATTCATAATATCTCATCTGAGCAACAAATTTAAGTAAATTAGCTATCTAATTATCTTAATTACTGGATACCAGATACTTAGAGAAGCAAGTCCTGTGCAATTTCTGTAAACATAAAAACAAACTACAATATTGCACATAGTTCTCAAACTAAGATCACTCTTTCCAGATGTAGGAATTCAGAAACTTGATAACATGTACAACACACTGTGTTTCTGTACAGTTTCACATAGAAAGCTTCAGTATTTATTTTTGTTGGATGAAAAGTCAAAATATCACCTTTTCAAAATTATAATTATGTAGAGATTTCAATGAATGACACACCATTATCAGTTTAACAGTTGTTTTATTCATCATGGTAATAAAATGTAAAATGTAACATATTGAGATACTGAGAAAACACTCATTGAGTAGAAACGATATTAATATATTTAGGTTAAATATATTAAAAAAATTAAATACATAAACCCTAAAATTCTAGTAATTTCAAAGCACTCATTTCAGTAATTTTCAAAAGTTCCAAAACTGCAGTTACTTCTGCTTCACATCTTTCTCCACAATAGGACGAAATAACCAAGCAGTCTCCTCTACTGAATATATCCAGTCATACCTTTATTGAATTAATTAGATGTTTATGAACAGCAGTTCTTTGGGGAAGAGCATATAATTTTGGGATGACAGTTATTTACTTTTGTTCTGTGTTTATGTACTTGGTGGGTGATAACTAATATTCTGTTCTGCATTATCTCGTCAGCTCAGCTTGCTGGAAAGCATTTTGATAAGGTAAACCAACAATGAAACTGAGCTTAAATTAAGATTTCTAGTATAATGAAACTCAGTATTCACAGCTCCTATTCCACAGTTGAGATCCTGCACTCATTTTAATGCAATTAAACTGAGGTAGGGAAAATGCTGTAGAATACTGAATATTCTCACTGAATTGTTTTCAAAACCAAGAAAGCAAACCAACAGTGAAACTGAGACGTCACTAAATGTTATCTCTGTATTAAATATAAATGCCTTCAAAGATCTTGCTTTTGCTACTGCAGATAATACTGACTTTGCAGAGAAAAGCATTCTTAAGAAAAATGTTAAACATGGTGGTGCTATGAATCTCCTTTTATCTTGACTTCAAAACCATACTTTTACGTAGGAGTGCGGCACCTGATGCCGACTGAAACTTTCTGGCATGTACAAACTATCTAACAATTAACTTTGAGTATGATGGAGTTATACAACACATTTTATACATTATATGGAAAATGTTCCACATGGGGGTTTTTTTTGTTGTTTGTTTGTTTGTTTTGGGGTTTTTTTGTTTGTTTGTTTGTTGTTTTGGGTTTTTTTTTAATTCTTGTATGGGATTTAAGAAATTCATTTATTTTTGTACTGAGACAAATGATGTGTGATAATCTGGGCTACTCCCTTTAGAGTCACAACAACCAAAACAAGCAGAGCAGTCCAGGGCTTAATCCATGCATAGGCCTTCAGGGACAAAAATTGCATACTTAAAATGTTTTTTGAATGTATTTGCACATTAATGTTTGCATACATATACACCTAAGAGGGTGATCCACAAATCCGTACTTTTCTTCTGAAATGCATGGTTTTGAAGAGCAGAGGCTTTGACAATGTTTTGTTCTGTCACCATTTTAGGCTGAAATAAACATCTCAGTATTTATCTGATGGTTATACTTAAGCAGTGGCCAACTCCATACTTAATCCATTGAAAAGTCTTAATTGACAGGTAAACTCAAATTCATAACCTCCTGTGAGTTAATTCATCAATTGATGAATTTAACACAAAATAAAATGTATTTTGAAATTTAAAGGATAAAAATGTTGACAGATGTAATGAAACAAATATATGGACATAGTGGTGTACATGGTACATGCACACCAAGCCCTTTTATTACTATTTTTGCCTTATTACTGATTTATGTTCAGAGAATTACTGACATGATTGTATCATTGTGTCATGTCATAGAATCATAG
>VXAY01006931.1:503619-517418 GCA_013399855.1 Oxyruncus cristatus | reverse complement strand
GGGGCCGGGGGTCCCCCCGCGGGATGCTCGCCCCAGCCCCCCTGGAGCCGCCGCTGCGGAGCCGCGGGGCCGGGAGCGCTCGGAGCGCGGAGCCGCAGCCGCTCGCTGCCCCCCCGGCCACGATCACTCCCCTCCCCGGCCACATTCAGCCCCCTCCCGGTCATATCCATCCCCTCCTGGCCCACAGCCGGTGCCCCCCGACCGCCCCCTCCACTCGCTGAAGGACTTCGGGACCAGCCCTTTGCGGTGTTTTTAGCGCACCAAGAGTTGAAAAATGCCATGCTCCGGCTTTTCGGCGGAGCTGAAGTTCGCGGGGCGCGGGGACGGGGTGGCTCCAACTCCTGTGGATCGGCGGGGAGCGATCCCCGGGATGCGGTGGGCAGCTGGCAGGGATGCTCCCCGCGGACCCGGGGGCTGCTGTGCTCGCAGCCCTGCGTGCCAGGCAGCGAGGAAAACGCTCGCTAACCAATATTTTTTTTTTTTTCTCGGGCTCTGGATCGGAAAGAAAAGGCTCGTTGTTCTGGAACGCGTGTCGGTGGAGCTGTGCTCGGGAATAATTTGCCTTTAGAATGTGCGAGGTGCTGGTTGTGTGCGCAGACGTGCGGGGTTGACGCTGCCCTGACTCCTCTAAAGAACGAGCAGCGCTGAGCCCGGGCACTGGGGGGGGAGGGAGGGGGAAACTCCACGCAGAAACCTCTTCCTAGGCCCAACTTTATTCCGTGTGATCTGTGCCTGAACTCTGGCACAGCTGCGGCTCGGGCCGGGGCTCTGCGTAGGTGAGGGATGCTGCGAGCGCCGTTCGGCTCATCGCCCGTCAGGCTGGATTCTTTCCCTTTGCAGGGTCCAGACCTCAAGGTCGTGACCCTGGAGGGAGTTAATTGAACAAACCGGGGGTTTGCTTCGCCTCCCGGTCCCCTTTGCTGGGAGGTGCTGCTGGCTGGAGGCTCCAGCGCTGTCCCTGCCTCCCTGGGGACCTCCTGCTGGCCGGGGATGCTGAGGGACAGCTCAGCCACAGCATCCCGGCTGTTCTGAGGGAGCGCTGGTGGGCTCCAGCAGCCCCACCACCACCACCACCAGGGGAGATCCCCCCCGGCAGGAACCAGCCCTTTGTCTCAGCCTTTTCCCCGAGAAGCCGCTCAGCAGCCACATCCCGGCTGGATGTGACCGCTGCATCGAGCACAGAGCAGAGCCTCCCCTGCTTCCCTGGGCTGGCAGCCGGGAGCCTACGGCGTTCGGAGAGAGAGGAGCATCCTTCTGGAGTCTCTGGCTCTCCTGTGGAGCCGACAGCACCCAGCAACCAGCTCCTGGGTGCTCAGACATGTGTGCTCACAGGTAGGAGGTGGATGTGACTGTGCCGGGTGCTTTCCTGCCATGGTTTGCTTTAGTCTTGTTTCACACAGGGGTAGGAGCCATCTGCAGTGAGGCTCCCACCGTGCCAAGGCATTTTTAACGTGTCTTGATGCAAGTCTGCTTTAGTATTTATGTATATTAAGCTGTGTATTTGAAGGGAACCATCTGGGTAGAGAAATAGATGGCGAGTGGCAGAACCTTTCCCTCTCGGTTTCCATTTCGGGGCTGGGCCTGATTAGCGAAGGCAGAAGTTGGGAAAGTTGCTGTGTGGCTCGTTCTGGTTTGCAGGTGGTGCTTTCCCCACACCTGATGTGAATTCATACCCCGAGATGAGACAGCTGGAGCTGGGATGGGGGAAGAGAGAGCTGACAGGCTGTGCTGAGCAGAGAGAGTGTCAGCACAGGGAAGGAGAATGCTCTTTTCTTTCCTTTTCTTTCAAATGGCCATTTCTCTGAACCCTTTGTGGTCTGGCTCCTGGGGGAATGGTGCCTCTGCTCTTGGGGGTGGGAAGAGGGGGCCTGAGGAAGCTGAACCCTGAAATGAAGGGCCTGTGGGTGAGGACGGACCAGGGTTGGGGTAAAGAGATGAACATCTCCTTAAAAAGAACCACCTGTGTAAGGCTGGTTATAAGTGGGGGGGGTTTGGAGCCTGCAGTTCTGAGAGGGACAGAGGCAGAGCTGCTGCTGCTGCAAGTTTCTTGCTGGAGATTTCTTTTGCAAGCTGTGCAAGGAAAATAAGCCAAGGAGTTATGTGGGCTGGCAAAGGCCTGGACACCTCGATGCCAAGGAGCACTCAGCAATCTGGGGGAGAATGGAGGATGACTTGAGAGAGCTGGTCTTCAGGGAGCTCATCAAAGGAGCAGCAAGGCAGGTATGGGCAGTGCTGCCTCCAGACTATCTGTTCTGAAAGCTTAAATGTGCCAGGGAATTGCATCTCCCGTGTGTCGTGTGTGTGCTCACACTGGTGTCTTTTCTTGATGGAAAAGCAGAAAGTGAACTTAAAACTCACCTAGGAGCTGGGAAAATCCTCAGCTAAATCCTGGCTGATTGAAGGAGTTCTGGTGGGAGAGGATCTGACTGTGATGGAGGATCTTTGTGTTCTGCCGTGGGAGCTGCTTTGGCTGTGTGGGTTTAGGCTCCTCTTTCTCTTGGGAGGAGCTGCTGGTTTTCCATGTGAAATAGGGACAGAGGAGACCAGGAAAGGCCTTGGGCTGCTCTGGCTGGAGGAGCAGCTGTGTGTTTTTACAGGGTGATGCTTGGGTTGGTGCATGGATTGGTGGTGGAAGGATGGGCTTTGGTGTCAGAAGAGGAAAAGCAGGGGAGAGGAGGAGGGAGGGGTGACACAAGGGATGAAGGAGCAGATAAATGCTAAAAATCAGACATGGCTGGGCCAAACTGGTGGAGAAGAACTCCCCCCTCCAAGGAACTTCATCTTCTTTAAGGCAGTTTGAGCTTTATTCTGGTTTTGGTCAGCACTAAGTATGTGCAGGCAGTCGATGTCTTGCCATTTTTAAAGGCCTGATGATGTGCCTGAGGTGTGGGCATCGATTCTCACTGACTTTTGGGAGAGATCTTCGTGGGCAGCACTTGTTAGGGGTCAGGCTTGATTTATTTTTTTCATGCTTCCAGGCAGGCACAAGGCAAGACAGAACTTTTGCAAGTCTTCTCAGAAATGTTTTCTGTTCTGGGCAAGGGGGGTTTCTGAGGCAGCACATAAAGGCTGAGGAATCTGTTAAAACAAGGAGCCTCTTGCTGTGTGTGTGAACAGGTTGAGGAAGATGAGAACAGCTTGGAGGGGGTTGCTGAGACTTGAGGGGATGATACAGAGAAATCACTGGGGTATGAGCAACTCCAGGGGGAGAGCTTCGTACAGGAGTGGAAAATTTGGCTGAGAGGAGACCCTAGGAATGCTGCAGAGCTGTGCCCATGCTCAGGAGACTGGGAACTCCAGTTTGTCTGGCTGTATCCTCAGGGAAGCTACTAACTCTGCCATGGGTTCTCCGACAAGAAAAATGGGGGACCTGGAGACACAAAAGAAGTTGTAAAACCTGTGAGGAGGTAACAGAGCAGTTTTAAGGATCCCCGTGATAACTTTTCAGCTGCTCTGGGGGACATGGCTTGGGAGGACAGTGAATATTACAGTGGTTTCCATGTTTGTCCTGGTGCCTGTGGAAGACTTGGTGTGCTACAGTGGGTGGGGTGGATGTGGGAGTTACTGGTGATGAAGGTGGAGGAAAATGTAGTGAGGACCAGGTTACAGAATCACAAAATGGTTTGGGTTGGAAGGGACCTTAAAGCTCATCTCCTTCCAAGCCCTGCCATGGGCAGGGACACCTTCCGTGGATAGAACATTCCCATGCTGGTCACAGTGAGTGGCTGATGGGCAGGACAGAGCTGGCAATTCCCACCTGCAGTGAATTAGCAGTGATTGAATTGCTCAAAGAGGAAGAAAAGGAGCAAAGGTGTTGTAAATCAGGAGGTCTGGGGATGGTCGCTGTGATGGCCCTGAGCTAAACCAAGTGTAAATGAGCAGCAGGTGTTAACATGAAGGGGAGGGCTCTTCCTCCATGAGAGGGAGGACTCTTTCTCCTTGCTGGGCAGGGAGCAAGGCAGGAACCCCGGTGGGCAGAGGGAGCTGATGGATACAGCAGGAATTTTGCCACGTGCTGCCTTTACAGAAATCAGACCTGAGGAAGAGCTGGGATGTCAGGCAGGTGAGTTTTGCTTCTATGCCTGCTGGGGGGGGCCTAATTATCACTGAAATACTCGGATGGGTCTGAGCTTGAGGGTCAAATCACCTCGGCTCATGTGCAGAGGATGGGTGCCCAGTAGGGAAGCCTTCCCTCCTAATGCTGCTTGGAAGGCTGAGAAAACAGGAGCTCAACATGTTCCAACGGACCTAATTTATTTGGATTTTTCATTAAATCCACCCAAAAGGGACTATTTTGGGAAATAAATAGCAGAATGTGGGCAATAAATAGCTGTGGGATAAGGGGCAGAGTTCAGTGCTGGCTTTCCTAGTTAAGCTGTAGAAAATAGAAGTGTAATGGCCAAGTGCTGGTCGGAGGGGAAACGGGTGATTATGTGAAGGTTCCTCACACTGAGGCTGGGCTTATTTATTATCTTTAATGATTTGGAGGTGGAAATGGATCAGAGCTGGGTTAGAGAGAACCAACGTGCCAACAGAGAGGGTTTGCTTTTGCAAGAATTACAAGAGAGGGCTGCTGGCTGTGAGTGTGCCGGTGGTTCGGTAGCAGCAGTTGGTGTAACTCGGGCTTCAGAATTACAAGAAGGGGACCCTGAGTGAATCCTTCCCTGATAATGGAGCCTGGGGGGGATTCTGTGGGATTCTACCAGGAGAACATGCAGGGACACGAGGGGCTGGTGTGGTTTGTGTGTGCAGCTGATGAGGTTCCTGGGGCTGTGTGGACAAGCTGCAGGCGATGGGGAGCCACAGGAGATGCTCTGATGTGGCAAACAGTGCCCTCCATCTCAGGGGCTCTGTGGGGAGAGGTGTCTGCAGGGCCACTCTGCTCTGCCCAAAGCCTCTCAGATCGGGATTTGCTGCTGGAGTAGGGATTTGCTGTGGATTCAGGCTGTGCCAGCATCCCCTGGACCGGCTGCTTTGGAATGAAGGGAGGGGAACTTTGCTGAGTCCTGCTGAGCTCCTCCTTGCCCTTCTGGCGGGACCTTCCCCTGGATTTCCCAGGGGGATGGATGATAGATGGGGTGTTAGTGACCTATCAGGGGTGAAGGAGCTGAGCTATGAGCTGTCCATCTCCACGGGTGATTTCCTGCCCGGGTCCAGCAGTGCCTCCAACCCGGAGGCTCGGGAATGTTCCCAGTGCTTGACAGGGAGTGTTGCCGTGAAGTGTCTGACGAGTCTGTGGTCTCACAGTGCTGGGAGGGGGGAAGAGAGAGCCCAGAGGGTTCTGTTTCTGCTTGATTGCAAATCCCCGAGCCAGGTCTCAGTCAGGTGTCAAGGTACCAATGTTCATCCCGCCCATCCTTCGCGTGGAAGCAGCTCCGTAACACAATACCCCAAAAACCGCCTGAGCCCAGCCCCTGGTGAGCCATCCAGCCCAGGGGGATTTTCATCTCTGCTGAGATCTCCTGACTTCAAAGTCTGCAGAATTTATTTGCATCCTTCATGAGGGAGAGAGCCAGGCATTTGTGGTTTTTTTTTTTTTTCCTTTCCCTGAACCTCTCTTGTTCCTCCCCACCCTCTCTTCAGTTTGTTTATTTGGTTAGCTCAGCATCAGCACAGTGATGTGGAAATAAAGCAAAGGAGCTTCCTCTTGGCCTTATTGAATATGCATAAATGGGAGAAATAGATTATACTGGCAATCCCTAGCTGGGCTGCAGTTAATGGAAGTTCTTCTTTGACCTTACAAACCCTGCTTTTCAAGGGTTTATAATGAGTCTGCAGAAATTTATCCCAGGCACAAACAAGTCATCTGAGGTCTCAGACCCTGTGAGCACAAAGTCATAATAATAATACTAATTTCCCACCCACTCAGGCATGTGCTCAGCTCCTGATAGACCTCGCTATTTTTAAAAAGCAGGTTTTTTTTTTTTTTTTACCTTTTTGGGACTGTTTCATTGTGTGTGTTGGGGGGGGGGAAGAGGAGGGTGACTGGTGGGGAACAGCTCTCCCTGTGCTGCGTGACACCAGTTCCCTGAGTTGGTCCCCCTTGGGGGAGGCTCTGTGGGTCCTTCCCTGGCTCCTCCAGGAGCAGTTTGTGCCATTAAGATCTCAGGCCGATGAGCTGTGTGATCACACCTCAGCTGGGTCAGCAGAAAATCAGCTCTTGCTACCTGGGCACCTTCTCTCCCCTTCCTGAATCCCAGAGCAAAGACAGTCTGGGCCTCCTCGGGTGAGGATGGGCTGCTGAAAACCCCTGCCTGCCCCGTTTTGTGCATCCCCAACCTCCTCACAAACTTTATGCTGACAGCCACAGAGTTTGTGGTGCAGTGACAGAGGCTGACGTGTTTCTGAAGGAATGCGTCACAGTTCGGTGCTGAAGGGTTTATTTGATGGCTGTCTGGCCCTACTCAGAGGCAGAGGCGCTGCCAGGCTTGTTGCCACTGATGTTTGAGTCTGTAGTGGGATTCCCGCTGGGCAGCAGCCCCGTGCTTTCTCTTTGTAGGCTGTGATGAAGCAGCAAATTGCTGTGTCTGATGGAGTTGCTCTAAATGTGGCCTGTTTTGGGTCAAGTGACTGAGCCACGGGCAGAGCCTGCCTGCAAACCCTAGTTCACTGAAACCAGTGCTGATCTGCAAACATGTGCTGAAACTGCTGTTTTCCACCCCCCAAAGAAAAGGCTTATCAAAATACCTATTGCTCTGCCCACGCTGATTGTTTGCCCTTGCTGTTTCCTTGTTTGCTCTGTGCTTATTTCCCATTCCTTTACTCCACCTCGTGTGTGATCTGGTAACATCTGGTGTTAGAGGGCTGTGTGTGTGCACGGGCAGCCCTGAGAGCAGGGCATCACATCTCTTTTTAGGCTGGAAAACGTTTGGGGCAGAGCCTGTGCTAGCGCTCACGGAGCATCTGGTCCTCTCCAGGTCCAATTCATCACTGTCTTGCAGTTTGCATTATTGTTCACACCGAGGGAAAGTGGGTGTGAAGCTGGAATAATAATGTTTCACACTTGCTTTGCATTGGTTTTGATATCCAAGAGTGTCTCAACCTATCAGAAAAGGCATAAAGAAATTGAGTGGTTGGAAGCTGAAAGCACAGTTGACAAATAACTTGTTAATTACCTTTAGTGAGGAAATGACTGCTGGGCTCGATATTACATCGATGGCAAATGGAAAATCAAGATGGGAATTTTAAATTCTAACTGAAAAGGTTGGAAGGAATCAGTAGGTGAGAGCAGCAGCAGAGCTCGGCGCAGTGCTTCCCCCAACTTCTAACCTCTTGCTGTACAGTTCTTCCACATGTAACTCCAGCATGGATATTTTCCTGAATCTGCAGAGAGCCCTGAAAAAATACTTGTGTAATTTAATATTCCTTGCTTGCTTTCCAAGGGAATAGTAGTGGTTAAATGATGAACATCAATGTTGTAGTTGCTTTAATGGAGCCTAATGGCAGGAATACATAAAGAATTTAATGCTCTGTGGTGTATCAGGAGCTTTGTGTTGGGGAAACAGGGTCTTTTGATAGTTGGGCCTCCCAAGGGTCTCTCAGGAGACGTGTCTTTGAGTGATTTGGGTTGACATGCCTTTTGTTCTGTTCCTGCAGAGTGTTAAATAAGATTTAAGTCTCCTCAGTCACTATTTAGTTATTGAAGAACATCACAGTCAACACAAATGCGAACAAAACTGTCTGGATGTTTGTTTATGCAACAGATCATTAGGAAGTCTGTAGGAAAAAAAAATATTCTGGTCTGTTAGATAATTAATCTGCATTTTAAGAATTGTCTAAAGACATATTTGCAAGCTAGTCCATTGAGCTTCTGCTCATCTAGTCAATAATCCCCATATTTAATAGTCCCTGAGAATGTATTTCCATAATGTACTGTGAACAGTCGAGAAATCTGCGTCTTTTTTTGTCTTAAGATGTCAGTGCTCACACATTTTCTATGACAAATCTTCTTCCTGACTGTGGGTGAAAAATCCAGACATATCAGCTTCCAACTGGTAGGGCTGGGGACAGGGGGGGAGAGAGAGGGAGAGAGAAAGCTGCTGGAAGCAAACCCCTGGGTCCAGATCCTTGAATGAGTTTGCAATTTCCATGTGGCATCGGGTGCCAGGGGTGGGAGTCTGCAACGTGCCGGCAAAGCTGCCCAAAATCCACCCCAAACCCATCCAGAATCCACCTTTCCTGGCTCCCAAGTACCCCGAGTCCTCGTCCTGTTGGTGTTGGAGAAGCAGGAGAATGTGTTGGGAAGGAGGATCTGAGGTATGTCCTGAGCTATGAGTGTGTTGTAGGAAATGCTCTGATGGCAGTGCTGAAGTCCTGGGCTGGGAGATTTATTCTGGCAGCGCTGGGATTTGAGGGATGGAGCTTGCTTGGCTCCTGGGAGCTGGCTTGGCTGCAGCAAAGCTGCTGGGACCTGCCAGGACTCCCCTGGTCCTGCCTGGGATCCCCACAGCAGCGAGTTCCCTCGTGGATGGTGGCCCAGGCTCTGGGTTTGGGGTGTCTGCAGCACCACCCATGTCCTCTGAGCCAACATACCCTGTGCTCCCACACTGAGGGTTTGAGGCAGGCTGTGAAGTTCAGTCAGTTATCCTGGTTTATCATGGAAAAGTGCACGAACAGCTCGGTTGGGGTGTGATAACTTACTAATCCAGAGCAACAGAGGAGGGAGGGAAACCCACACTTGGAGAGAGGGACCCCTGGGAGTCTCTGCATCAAGGTGAGAAGCAGGAGCTTAATTTCATTATCTTATCAATAACTAGCTTGGTCCTGGGCTGTGTTGTGAATTCTCAGGAGCGTTAATGCTATCTCGGGCTGTCTGAGCAAAGGAGTAATGAACACAAGCAGGAAGAGCATTGTGTGCAGTCGTGGTGTCTATACCTTAAAAATTATGTTGGCAAACTGGAGGGAGATAAGGGCAGAGCTACAGGGGTGGTGTGAGGGCTGGAAAACAGGCTGGAGAGAGAGACTGAAGCTCAGTCTGTTTCTTTTAACCAAAGGAGTGATTTGATTATTGTCTGTAAGTGCTTAGCCAGGGGAAGAGACTTCTGCTGGCCAGAGGTATATGAAGGCAGGACGTGGTTCTGTGGCTGGCTGCTCAGATAAATTCAGACAAGGAAAAGGCATGTTTTATTTTTGTACAGCTTTTTATTTAAGCACGGGAGCAAATTACCCAGGGCTTGGTACATTTGCTGGTTTTAAATTGAAATGATACATCTTGCCGTGTTCTTTTAGGTCAACTGCGGGTTTGGTGTGGGAAAAACTCAGCGTGAGCCAGTCACAACTAAAACAAGATTTGCAAAATGGTCATTATTGCTTTTCAAATATTTCAGTAATGCCAGTTTTTTGCTGCAGGGATGCAGGATTTGGGGCTGTAGTTTAGAAGGGGTTGGGTTGCTCTCAGCTGAGCCCATGTCTAGGTCTTACCCAGTGAAAGAATCCCCTCTTCCCACTGCTGGTAGGACAGGAACAGCCTTTTGGCCATGCTTAAAGTGGCTGAAGGGTTCTGCTTTCACCAGACCCACGCTCCTCTTGCTCTTCCATGAGACACTCCAAGCCTCCTGCACAGAAACCAGGGATGATGGTGCACCTCAAACCCCTTCTGCCCCGACCTGAGACACGCTCAGCAAACCCGGGGAGAAAGATGAAGAGGCATCCTCACCCCTCAGCGGGTGGCTGACATGTTGATTAGGGCCCGGGGCACGCTCGGGGAGGTTACTCTCACCTCATACTCAGCTCCTCGCCAACCTTGAAGCCGCAGAGGGGGAGGCAGGAGTCGAAAAGGAGCAGTGGCAGGAAAATGCAGCTTGAAACAAACCACATTCCACCAGGGACTGGGACAAGGAGGCTGTTTAGCCAGTGCTGCCAGGTGATCGTCTCACAATCTTGCCTGGTCTCCATCCACCCCTTTGCAGAACTGAAGGGTGTTTCCTTTCAGACGGTGGCGCCTGAATTTTTGTTTGTCTTTCAATGTTTGATGCTGGTGCACTGAGAAAAATTAAATTAGTGCTGTATCAGTACTGGGGAGAGGTTTCCATGTGCAAAACTGCGTTTTGCTTAAGTTAGTAATATTGGAAGTGTTAATTGAGTGTTCATTGATTGCCTGTCACCACCTTGATGTGATCTGTTCTTCTCCACTCAGGCAGACACCCTACCCCTAATTAAATGGCAGAGCTGCTCTTGCACCAGTTAAACTGTCTTGGCTGTTCATTTTTTTTCCCCCAGTGGTTCCATTTTACCAGCTTTATAATTAGCATCATCTCCTCCTCTTTGGAGTGAGCTCAGCCTGCACGCCATCCTTGTTCTCTCCCAAGTACCTTTAATGCTTTAATACTTCAGGGTTTTTAAGTGGCCCTAGACGAGAGTTGAAGCAGGGGATGTGTTTGAACTCGGTCCAGGAGCTTTTGCCTGCGTGGATTTAGGGTCCTGCGTTTCCCCAGAAATTGCTTGGCTCATTAGAGGTTCTTTGTTGCTGGGGGTTCAATTACGGGAGTGAATAGTGTTTTATGGGAATGGAGGTGGGAGAAGAAAAGCCAGAACCTTTCTCCTGTAATGGTGTCTGTTGTGTAAATCGCTCAGCAATCAGGTAATCATGGGCAAGCCGTGCTGGTGGCTGGCAACTGGTCCTATCTTGTGCTAGAGCCCTTCTCTGACGCAAGAGGAGGAGCTGGCAGCACATTCCAGTGATGCCCTGCACCAAAGGATGCTCCTCTTCTGTGCCCACCTCTGTGTCCAGAGTAATTGCATTTCTTCCCCCTCAAAGAATGAGACTTTGTGGCATAACACGGTGCAGTTTTGCAGCGGAGCTGTAAGATTTGTGGTGGGCTTTCCTGAAGCCCCGGGCTGGGCTGGAAGATCTTCCTGGTGTGTGTTTGGTGGGCTCTGAGCACTTTGGAAAGATTAATTAACCTGAGGTGAGAGACTGAGATTTAACATTTATATAGGGAGGAGAGAAATTAATATTCCTTCTGCCATGCTGGATATGTTTAAACTTCTGCTTTCAGCTTGTCTGACTTGGAATATCTTCGAACTTGTACAAATGATAGAACAATTTGTTTTAGATGATGAGTTACGAGAATATTGCTCGTAGACCCAGAACACGACACTTTCAATCACATCTTTATTGCACTGGTAAGACAAAAAAGTGATTTTCTGTATCCTGACATGCTTATCCTTTGGAGACCAAGTCTATTATCATATTGTATAAGAATTTGCTCTGTGGCTCCTTGGTCTGTGGGAATATCATCACGTCAAGAGGAAAATCCTGCAGGGTTTATTGCAGCTGTTGCAAAGTTGAAAGGGCAGCACAAGTTCATATCAATGGGTGCCTTTCAGGAACAGGGAAATGCCTTAATAAAGGTGTGGTGGTAAAATATGTAAGTTCCAGTCATTTTGTCTCCTCAGTGTTTGCCGATGTGCAGCTTTAAACTTGAAACAAGAAGTAGAAACTTGCTGCTGATGAAATGGAGGAGGAGATTGCCTGGCTGGGGATCCCAGATTTTTAGCAATATGGGTTGAATGATCAAATCATTCTTCCCAGTCCTGAGCTGAGGTCATTCATTGATGGAGTTTGTGTTGGTAGCAGTTGCCTGCAGGGCTCATCCTGCTGGGAATTACAGTGGTTTGAGTTGTTGTGGTCGACTCCATGGGTTTATTTTGGTGAGGGGCATCCTACTGGAAAGCCTGCCCTCCTGGAATGTGGCACATTAGCATGGGGTGATGCTCCAGGAGATGGAAAGGCTGCTCTGAACTGATAACTGGGAGCAGTTTTCTCCTTGGCCGTTCATTGAGCAGATTCTCAGTCCCCAAAATCCCCGAGTCCCGTTTGCAGGCACTGGTGTTAACACAGTGCAGCTGCTGTGCCCCATTTGCTTGCACAAATGCAGCTCTTCGAGCTGTCACATATGCTAGATGGAAACACTACCCCTCACCTGCTCCTCCTTGGAGTGGCAATTTTTGGAAGGGATTTCCAAGGCGAGGGAGATGATGGTTGTGCCTGTGCATTAGTGCATATGTCAGGACTGGAAACCCACCATTTCCAAGCTGCTGGGGATGGATGAAACGCTCCAAATGCAGTAATGCAGATGGAATTTTTGGGCTGCAGACCTTGGCTCGAGCCCTCCTGGTTCTGTAGCTTTGTTGACGTGGAGGTTTTTGTGCTGGGTTTTGATTTTCCTATTATTGAGGCCGTTGTGTTTTTATGGAGTTGCATTACTCATTGATTCCTTTTATTCCTCTCAAGTTTGCCAGCCATGACTAATGAAGAGTTTTGCTGCAGCCTGTTGTGGAGTGGACACTCAAGCTGGTTGAAAAGGGTTTTTTAGTGCCTTTTTTCTCTCCCACCATCTAAATTTGATACTGCTTTCAGTGGGAAGTTGGCTCTCCTTTCTTCCCTGCCTCCAGCCCAGGAGAGGATGATTTAGGAGTTTCAAGAGTTAAGGGGATGATTCAGAAGTTGTAAACCCCTCCAGTTTGGGTGTGGGCTGGTGCTTCAAGGCCAGGTTGGGTGGGCTTGGAGCAGCCTGGCCTAGTGGAAGGTGTCCCTGCCCATGGCAGGGGGTGGAATGAGACGAGCTTTAAGGTGCCTTCCAACCCAAACCTTTCTGTGGCTCTGCGGCCTTTTTAGTCAGATTAGTGCATCTCTGGTAAAGCACCATCCCCTTGTTGTATCCTGGGAATTCTTGACTGAGAGCTGTGCTTTGTGGGACCATCAGGACTCACGATGGGTGGATGGCAGGGCTGGAGGAAACATGCTGCCTCTTCCTTTCCAGCGGTAGTAAGGTTTCTGGGTCACTTTATTTCCATAACCGGGGTATTTGTGCTTTAATGAACGGCTCCAATCTGGTGAAGAAATGGGTTTTATTTCTTGGTGAAAGGGATGAAGTGAAAACCTGAGGCATCCAACCTCTCAGCAGCCGACCTGACGTTGCAGTGTGAGGGTTTTTATCCCCTGGGATGTTTTTGGTATCCCAACTTCTTCTCCCTGTTCCCAGCGGGGTGACCCAGTAGGGATCATTTGATGCCAACACTGTCCATGTTTTTTGTTTAGCTCTGACCCAGAATGTTTTAACAAGGTCACATGCAGGCACCTACACCCGTGCTGGGGACACCTGAGCTATTTCTGCCTCACTGCTCACTTGCTGCCATCATTTTTGCCTTTCTCTGCCTCTCTTACACGAGACTTTGTCTTCCACACCAAGCAGCCGGCCCAGAGTCTGTTCTTCCATCTGTTTGGTCCCATCCCTGTGCCCCCAACTCTTGCTGGTTGAGCTGATGCTTCCTTGGCACTGTGTGTTTCCCAAGTCCACTCAACCCTTGGAATGCTCCTGGATGAAAAAAAAAAACAAAAAAACAAACCAGGGAATCTAACAGTACTTTAAATATAAACAGTTCTAACGGTACTTTAAATATAAATGATTCTCCCCAGCTCCTAAAACATGGCTGCTTTGCCTGGACAGCTTGATGGACTGATTTAAGATTAAAAAAAAATTAAAAATCTATGAATTTCAGTTTTAGAATGATGGGCACTGGGTTCACTGACACTTGGGGTAGCCATGGCATTTTAGGATGCTGACAGTGTTGGGAAGAGCAAGTGGATGGTTTGAGTGGCCTTTGACTCCAGGAACAATGGAGATATATATATATATGTATTCATAAAGGCTGTGTGAGAATTTGGATCTTTATGACCCTGCTTTGCCCTTCTTAACTGAATAGTTTGGGATGTGGGAACAGGTACCTTTGGATACGCTGCCATAAATATCTATTAAAAGAAAAATCAAATACCCTTCCTAAAAAGGTAAAAAAAA